>VDFB02091163.1:0-15944 GCA_007258455.2 Sequoia sempervirens | reverse complement strand
TTTGGTGCACTTACCCTTTGATCGGTTGGTGGTTGTTGATAAGTGTTGTCAAAGGTGGTCGTGTAGTATATTTTGTTGTTTAAAGTGGTTGAGGTGGACGTTTTCGAAGGGTCATATTATTTTTCGTATTCCCTATTTGAATCTTTGTGTATGATCTTGTATTCGCCCATGAATTCATGTTCGAAATCCAAGGAACTCGAATCATCTTCTAATAGCTATGTGACTTTTTCAATATGTTTTTCTTTGTTGTATTGTTGTACTGGTTCAACAGGTGTAGTTGATGTTGATGTGTTTAAGGAATTTTCTTTGTTTCTCTCAAGTTGTAAGACACTATTAGGTTCAAGATCAGCGTCAAGTGTGTGGACTATGTTGTTTTAGATGTATTTCATTTTGCGATAAAGAGTGGAAGGAACACCTTTCATTGCATGAATCCATTGTCTACCTTAAGATAATATTACATGAAAGTTCATAAGGCATAACATGGATTGGTGTATTCAAGGTGGCCACTCTAACGGTAAGAGGTATAATGATCATCCCTAGTGGTTTCTTTTCGACATTGTCAAATCCCTTAATAGATAGAGAATTAGGTCGAATGGTTGATTGATCAATGTCAAGCCTATCTAAAGGGTCACACTACACACATTAAGGGTAGAACCAATATCTACAAGAGTTATCTTTATCCCTTTTCATTTGTATTGTGCTATGATCATGAAAGCTTCATTTTGTTTTTGCACATCCAAAGAGGGGAGTTCACTTTGGTGGAAAACAATTTCAGCATGTAGTCCTTCAATCATGGCTGCTATATCAGTTGGTGGCACATTAGAATGGACAAGAACTTGTTGTAAGGCTGTTTGGATCATGTTGTGATAGTGAGGGGAGGCTTGAATAAGGTCCCACAATGATATCTTAGCAGGAGTATTCTTTAGTTTCTCGACAAGATCATACTCCTTGTGACCTGGAAAGAAAGGTTTAGTCAGGATAGGATTAGGAAATGGTAATGGTTGTGGGGTGGGTTGCGGTGGTTGTGGATTGTTTCGAGTAGTGTATGTATGAGCAACAGTATTATGACTTAGTTTTTATGAAACATTATTCTGAGGAGGGTAAAGGATAAGTTTAGGTTTTTTTTGAGTTTTTTTTTTATGTGAAGGTGGGTAGAGAATTAGAGGGTTGTTAGGATGTCCCACAGGGTATGTATGAGGTCCATTGATTGAGGGGGATCTAATGGACACATGTGCATTCATAGCCTCAGCAGTCTTGGTTTGATGCATGTCTAATAAAGGGAAATTGAGAATCACCATTTTATCTAAGGAAGACACATTATTATTATTTCATTTTTCTAGCACCATGATATTCTCCCTAGAAGGAGAGTGTTTAGGAGAACAACAAGCCACATGTTCTTGATAAATAAGGCTTGCTTCTCCCAAAAGGAATTCATCACTAATAGGGGAATGATCAATGATGGGATTATCAAGAGGGGGATGATTAGGAGAAGGTGTTAGTTGAGTGTCCATTGTCTTTAAGGTCTCATTCTCCCATGTCATGTTATCTACCCTAGTAGGAGAGCTTGTAATATGCTCATCCAAGTTTGAAGTTTGTAAAGTAGCTTCATCACAAGTGGGGTAGGCATCAAGAGAAGGACCACTATGATTTTCAAATAGATTATCCCTAATGGTAGGAGCATTAGGGAAGGGACGGTCAAGGGTTTCATGATTCTTAATAGGGATGTCGTCTAACACCAACCTATCCTCTTTACATCAAGGAGAGATATTAGGAGGAAAATGTTGATTGTCATGGTTATGAAGATTAGGTAAGGTGATATTGAGAAATGTTTCTATGATTTCATCCTTTTGTTTTCTAATGTCTTCCAAAGGTTGAAGAGGAGAGGGATAATCAAGACTCTCAATGCTTGTAGCGCCTTTCACCAAAATACCTCCGTCACTAATAGGAGAGGTATTGGGAGAAGAACAAGTATGAGTGTTATGATATTCTTGCAAATCTGATAGGTACTAGGAGGGTATGCAACGTTCTTATCAAATGTTTTACTTTGTTGTCCTAGATTATGTCCATGAAAAATAGAATCATACAAGCCACTTGATGTTCTAGAAACATGGAATTCTTGAAGAGAACACATACTAACATGAGAAAGTAGATAAAGTGAAATGTTTAAATGCAATTTTCAGATGTGAAATAAGGTAATTATTTGATTACATTAGGCAACAACCTAAAAAATAAAAAGTGGAAAATGCAAAAGTGAAATGGAGAAATGCATGAAATGAGCTATTTTAAGTTAGATCTAGTGAAATGCATGTTACAAAAACTCAGCTAACTAATATAGGTAGGTAATGGCACCAAATAGAAGATTAAAAATAGAGTTTTCAATTTTGTAAAGGGTAGTTTTAGGAGTGAAAAGGGACTGATTCGCCCAAGGTGGCGAATGAGTCCTAGTATGGACTTTTTTTAGAATTTTCAGAAATTTTTGAGTGATTTTATGTTTACTGAGTGCTATGATGCATACCTAAGTTAAAAATGTAGAATTTCAAAAAATTTAAATCAATTTAGGTGCCAAAAATGCAACCTAAATGCACTTTTTATGAAGGAACATTTTGAAACCTATTGGATGTAAATGAATCCATGCAAGATAAATGCAAGCTAAATGCATGATGAATGAATCCAAATTATAAAAGAGAAGTATTTGAAAAGCAGGTTCACCAAAATGAACCAAATATTTTATGAGTAGGGATGCTATGTCTCTTTTGCTCAATTAGGGTCTTTCACCTAATGGAAAGAGATAGATCCCACACCACAAAATCTAGGTGGTTCACTCAAATAAAGGAACACATGATGGAATTGAGACTAAATGAGATGATCTAAGTGCAACTAAGTTATGAAATTGATCGATTATTAATGTAAAACTAATGAAATGCAACTTCTTGAAAAACACATTGTGATATGCAATAACACCTAGAAATGTGAACAAAAGTGAATAGAAATAGAAGAAACTGAAAGTGTGCACCTGAGATATGGATGGAGACTGGAAATGACTTCTGTAATACTGAATTTGTTGATTTTTTAGGCCTAGTGGGACTCATTCGCCATTTTGGGTGAATCAATCCTAGTTTTGTGAAAGTGTTTCAGAGCTCGTTTTGGACAAATGGGTATCCAAAATTCCAGAAAAAAAAAAGTAGGCCTAGCATTGGGACTCATTTTCCACCCATGGTGAATGAGTCCACTTCTGAATTTCTAAAAATCCAAAAATGGAAATTGAAGTCTTTGATATACTCTTCGGCTCCTCACAGGTATCTCCCTCTAAAAGTCTCATTACCAAACCTGAAAGTGCCTTTTTTCTTATATTTTTCCTTGTTCAATAGGAAGGTGTTTTAAAAAACTTTACAACTTGATCTTCAATGATTTCCAAGTCTTCAAGATTCCTAAATCTTCAAATACACAAGAAAAGAAAGAGAAATGTTGGATGTTACGACATGGGGGTTTGCCTTGGTCAAACCCCTTTGTAGGAAATAAAACCAAAATAAGAAAAGAATGTAATGAAGCATGCAATAATGGAGTTATTACCTTGCCATGATGATTGATCTTGAATTTCTGCAGCAAAACATGAAGAATCTACCCTTAAATATCTTTGGAGGCTATCTTGAAGGACTTAGAATGATAAACCCTAGATTGCTTGTCTTGAAGGAGAAGATAGATGATGAATGAGTTGTCAATGAGTTAAAAGATTAATGGGGGTTGAAATGGATGGAAAAACACTTATTTATACACTCTTATGCCCTAATTACCCAATAATACATCATCATAGGCCGATATAAGGTCTTTTTGAATAAAAACCCAAAAGAAAATTTGAATTATTTTGAATTTGGAGCCAAGAGGGACCCATTCGCCACCCATGGTGAATGGGCCCCACCTTAGGCTTGTAAGTGGGTGTTGGGAATTAAGTTGCATTTAATGTTGTTTCTAAGGTTTACATTCAAAAATACACTTAATTATTACTTATGAGTGCGTAAAGGGGCCAAATAAAGCATAAGAAAGGTGTAAATAGTGATGACAAGCCTAGAAAAGTGTGAAATCTTGTTACAAGACTTTACAACACTTTAAAATAGGCTTGTTAATAAAAATGGAATATTTAGATGAATTATAATGAGAAGAGTCTAGAAAAGTGTAAAAATGTGTTACAACACTTCACAAAACCTTCACGAGACATCGTTAAATGCATTTGAAAGGGCCTAAGACATAGTGTGGATGTGAAAAAACCTCACAACACCAAATCAAGGTCTTATTAAGATAAATTTATCATCAATTGTTCTCCAAGTCAAGCAAGTTTCCTTTTTTCTATGGTACACCAAGTAAGTCTTTTATGGTTATGACAAAATCAGAAAGAAAGAGAAAAGAAATGGATCCCACAAGTGACCACACTTTCAACCCCATAAGTGATGCACTTTGGGGCATTTGGAAATGAGCAACCAAAGTCACAACCTAAAACAACTCCATCTTTTGATGAGGAGTATACCTTGAGACATGTGGAATAGAAATGAACATAAGAGGAAAATGATAACACATCACCAGATCTTAGAATATTACGAATAATGGAAGAATTCATATTTTCTGACCCTAACAAATACATATTAACACTTGCATAGAATAGAGCTCAAATTCAAGTTGGATTTGAAATTTCAACTATATTAGGAGAAACATAAAATATATAATCTAAAGGAAAAGGTGCAGTTAAGATACACCTTGATTTCACACTGCCACATCATAGTAGTTGAATACAAGCATGCCATTTGGGAAAACCTCCCATAATACAACTGCAAACATACCTTCCACCCTGACATTTGGCACAAAATTCATGAACCCAAATTACCAAATTCACCACAATCTCAAGCTACAACACAACCAACCAATATAATACATGTAAATCAAAACACCATAAGCAAATATCCACTAAGAAAAATTGTGAGAATAAACCCATCATTTTTAGGGCGATAGGTAAACACAACCTCCACCTCACAAAACACTAACACACTCCCAACTTGGAATCGACCATTCTTTGGATCCAACCTAAATTTAGACCATGTGCCATTTGTCAGGGGCATTAATTCCTCTAACATTCTGGGAAAAGGGACACCATGGGAGACCGTCAGATAACATGGAATGTTAGAGGAATTAATGCCCCTGAAAAATGGCACATGGTCAAGCACCAAGTTTACCAATCAAACGTGGACATAATTATAATCCAACAGTCAAAATTAAGCAAGGAGGAAGGAAAGAGAAGATTGAGCAATTGGAGACAATGGAAAAGCCAATTCAAGGAGGCTACATGAGTGTCTGGTGGCCTAGGAGTATTATGGAACCCTCTAACAGTAGATGGGGAATTGGAAAAAGAAGATGAAAATTTGTAGTTGATAAAGTTCAACGATCTAAGGAGACATGAAATCTTCTTGAGTATCAACGTATATGGCCTAATAGCTACAGTGGAAAAAAGACAGGTGTGGAACAAAATATCAAGTGAATTAGAAAATAGGAGAAATGAGAAAGGAATAATAGCAAGAGATTTTAGTGCAACCCTAAATAATGAGGAGAAACAAGGAGGTTTGGGAAGAACAAAAGCCATTTAGAGAGATTTCCAAGAATTTGTAGACAAAAATCTGCTAAAGGATCTGTAGACCAAAAATGGAACTTTTACATGGTCTAACAGAAGGAAAGATTATACCAACATAGCAGAAAGGTTGGATAGATTCTTGCTCTGGGGAGACTTGGGAAGGGCAACAGCCACTCAAGAAGCCCACATCCTACCTTTCACAAGATCAGACCATTTCCCTATCTTACTGACATTTAGGTAGTATGACCCCCCTAAATGATGCCATTTCAAGTTTGAAAATATGTGGCTGAGAGATGAATGCATGTTGGAGCTAATAGAGGGTTGGTGGAATGAGATAAGGTTTGGAGATAAATCAAAACTATTCAAAATAAAGAAAAATGTTAGGATATATCAAGAACAAGCTCAAAGAATAGAATACGACTCATTTCAAGAATATTTTTGAGGAGAAAGAGAGACTAGAGCAAGAGATCAAAGTCCTGCATGAGCATATAATAGAGCAAGGAATGGATGCAGTTGGTTTTGGGAATGAGAAACGTCTAAAAGAAGAACTGTCAGAAATTCTAAAGAGGGAAGAATGCTATTGGCGACAGAAGTCAAGGGAAACACGGTTCAAAGAAGGAGATAGGAACACCAAGTACTTCCACAAAACAACAATCTCCAATTGAATTAGGAACAAGATTTCAAAAATCAAGGAGGCTAACGGGGAAGTAACACAATCTATTGAGGAGGTGAACAAGGAGGCGATCAGGTTCTTTGAAGAAATTTTGAACAGGGAAAGTCAGGAAAATAGAGCAACAAGCAATAATCTGCTAGGCTCAATCCCCACAATCATAAAAGAAGAATAGAACATGTGATTGTATCAAAATATTTCCTTGGAAGAAGTCAAGGAACCAGTCTTCCAAATGAATCCAGACAGGGCCCCAGGCCCAGATGGATTCCCAACAAGTTTCTTTCTAAAGTTCTGGGACATAGATGGGAAAGATCTATGGGTGGTAGTGGAGGAATCAAGAAGAAAAATGACAATGCTAGTGGTAGTAAATCACACATTTTTTTCCCTAATTCCCAAGAAAAAATACCCACAGGCAATAAGTGATTTCAACCCAATTGCTCTGTGAGATATGGTGTATAAGGTGGTCACCAAAATAATAGCAAACAAACTCAAGGAAGTCTTGAATGAGGTTATATCAGAAGAACATAGTGGCTATGCTCTAGGAAGGTCAATAGTGGAAGGAGTAATCATTTCCCATGAAACCATACATTCAGCCAGAAAAAATAAAGATGCCTGCATGGTACTTGTTGAAATAATGATTCAAGCAGCTCCCTTCGGGTTCTTTTTGTACACATTCGTGCGCTGGCCTGTGCGTCTCCGAGTTTATTCGGCTTCCCGGCAGGTTTTGATCTTTCCCTTTGCGCATTTCTCACTTCGCAACTTCGGCTAGCGGCTCCCCTTTCGGGTCCTGAAATGCTGCGCTGGGCGTCCACGTGTCTTGCCTACGGGGTTTTTTATTTTCTGTTGCTTTGTGTTCTCTTCGGGTTGCTAAGCCTTCCATAAAGGGCCAGCACTCCTAAGATTCTGAGAGGGGCCCACATCTTGGTACGTGGCGGCGTATCGCAAACTTTCCTTACAGGGATAGAATATGCAGCTGCGGGCTGCGAAATATTTCTGTAGGCCTTCTTTATTTTCTGGCGGGCCCTACCTTCAGCCACGTGTCAACGGTTCGCAGCCTTTTAACAGCAGCAGGGATGTGAACACCGCGGGTTGCGAAACGCGGCCACGCGTCTTTCGCCACCCGGTTCATATGGCCTTCCCTCCATTTTCAAAGCGACCTCAGTCCCTTGAACACGTGTCGCTTCTTCGCAATCTCTCGGCAGCAGTAGGAGGAGTTCTCATTCGGGCCGCGATTTGTTGCCACGTGCCTTACACTGATTATCAAAGCAGGCTATGGGCTGGCTAAGCGGGATAGTGTTATCGGATGCCGCTCGTCATGGTTCTCTGAAGCGGTGGGCGGCACTTGTCGCTTCGAAGCTTGGTTGGGACCGCTGCCATCATTACAAAGGGCACGCCTGCAACCGATCGACTGGATGCTGTGTTCTGACTGGTTGCTCTTGTAACGGCATTGGGAATATTCTTATTCGGGCATCATTACGGGAGATTGTGGGATCTTTCTGTTACGGCTCTCCAAAGCGGTGGGATTTTGCTCTCCGGCTATATATACTCTCTCTGTCGAAGAAAGAGGGGTCCAAGATTTTTGAAAGAATACTGGTTTTAGCAAGAGACACCAGGCCTCTTTTGCATGTTTATTCGCAGGAAACTTTCAGACTGTGCCTATTGTTCGGCCTTTCTGTTTTTCATGTTTTGATTAAACTGTAAACTGTGCTTCTTATTGTCTTAAGCACTTCATTTGAGGAGACTTCTATACATTGAATACAAACTTGCTTATCTAAATCATGTCTTAATGACTCTTCTTAGCAGTAAGAATGTATGCGATACTATTTTATGTCAATTAAATGAATTGTTTATGCTATAGCTTTAAGTTTCGATGTTTTGGAACATAACAATAACATTCAGGCCCTTAAGTCTATGATTTATCGTGCCTATCAGTAAGCTTTGGCGCATCACCTTAGATTAATATTTGTTTCATTATATCCGCTTCCTTTTCCCTTTCCAAAAGCCCATTATAGAAGAAGCCGCTTCTTTAAAACCCGGAGGTCACTCAGTTTGGCACAAAGGGTCCCCCTTGAACTGAGTTTCCCATAAGGCACTTATCTCGTCAAATTTTGGCATCAACGATGAAATTGGAAATCCTCAAAGCCTACGATATGGTAGATAGAAAATTTCTCCTAGAGGTGTTGGGGAAATTTGGATTCAAAGAAAATTGGATTAATTGGGTAAAAATTTGCATCTCAACAGCCAAATTCTTGGTACTAGTGAATGGGTCTGCACATGGTTTCTTCCCCTCCACAAGGGGGCTAAGATAAGGTGACCCCTTCTCCCCCTTCTTGTTCATAATCATGGTAGAAGTGCTGGGGAGAGGGATTCAAAGACTAAGACAGGAAGGAAAATGGATAGGAGTCCATGTGGCAAATGACATGGAACCCACAACACATCTACAATTTGTAGATGACACAATTCTGAAGGGAGAGGCCAGTAAAAGAGAAGCAAGGGTGATCAAGAGATTTTTAGATGATTACTGTAGTGCATCTAGGCAGCGTATCAATTGGGGAAAGTCATAGGTCTTTTTCCTTAATACTCAACCAAGTTTTCAAAAGGACTTAGCCAAAATATTGAACCTGAAAGTTGCAATATTGCAAGGTCGTTTCTTGGGGATGCCCCTATTTGTAGGTATAAATGAAAAGTGCTATTGGGAGAACCTGGTAAACAACTACAAGAACAAATTGGGAACCTGGAAAGGAAAGTGGTTGTTATCAGTGGGAAGACTATTAATTTTGAAATCAGCTCTATCATACATACCGATGTATTCAATGTCATGTTTAAAGTTACCTAAACCAGTGGAAGAATCCCTGACTCAAATTTTTAAGAAGTTTTGGAGTGGAATAGGGGATCAGAACAAATTTCCCCTATTGGTCTGGGACAAGGTGTGCACACCCAAAGAGGCTGGTGGGGTGGGGATCAAGCAACTATCGTTAGTGAATCAAGCCATGGGGGCCAAATTGGTTTGGGAACTTCACACAAAAGGTGAGCAAAAGTGGGTTAGAATCATGAGGAGAAAGTATCTAGATTCAAATGAACCAGCCATAATTCTTACTACAATAAACCCACCGAGAGGATCAACAATCTGGAACTTCATTTTGGAATGTAGAGATATTATATCAAATCATGTAACTTGGGAGATTAGAGATGGAAAAAATGCATCCTTTTGGAATGATTCATGCTACGGGAAACCACCCATTAGCAACACACCGGGATTGGAAGAAATCAAGGAAGAAATGACAAGACTATGGGGGAACAAGGTTGCTCATTATGGTATGAGAAATGACAATCAAGGATCATTCAGCTGGAGCTGGAACGATTTTAAAGCCCTCAATCCACCTCAAGGAGAAAAATAATTATTAATAGAAATCCTCAAAGGTGGGTATTTTGTCCCATCCAATGACAAGGACATGATCAAATGGTGTGGGTCATCTACAAGCACATACAAAGTAAAATTTAGATATAAGATTAAATAAATGACTATGGCATGACAAGATTGGCCATACAAGTTGATATATGGTAAAAAATGCCTCCCCAAGGTAGGAGTTTTTTCTTGGATGGAGATATAGAAAAGAATTCTCACGGAGGATAGATTAGCTACTTTTGATGTTCAAGGTTTGGTAAGATGTTCAATGTGCAAAGAATATGAAGATTCTACAGATCATCTTCTTTTGACATGCTCATACGCAAATGATTACTGGAACAAAGTGAGAGATAAGTTAAACTTGCAATGTCCCATGCCAACAGATCTCTCATCCTAGTTCAAAATGTGGCCCCAAGGTGGCCACAAATTAGTTTTTGGTGGTATATGGAAAATAACCCCATCCATTGTAATATGGGAAATATGGAAGGAACGGAACAGGAAGATTTTCCAAGGGAAAGAGATGAACAAAGATAGGCTCTGGGACAAAATTGAAAGAGCCATAGTAGAGTTGGTCAATGAAGATGCTTGGTGCAAAGCAGGAAAGAAGAAAAAAATTACAAACTAGGATGATTGCCTAACCAAAAAATTCTTTGGACTAAGGCCTCCTCTACTTAGTGGAAATGGAATACTATAGTCAGCAAAGGCAAAGAGAGCAGAAGTATCATGGAAGGCACTAGAAGCAGGGTAGACCAAAATAAATCTCAATGGAGTTGCTTGTGGGAACCCAGGGCCAGGAGGAGATGGATGGATCGCAAGGGATGCTCATGGAAAGACCCTAGCATAAAAATCCATGCCATTGGTAATATGCACGAATAATAAAGATGGGTTTAGAGTAGCAACCATTGGTTTGCAGGGTATGTGCAGGATTGTGAGGGGCCAAAAAGTTGTGATATGATGGGTATGTGTAGGGTATGTGGCTAACAACTTTTTTCACCCAAAATTGATGAAACGAAAAGGGTTTTTAAAGGAGATTCTCAACTTTCTACCAATATAAATTATATTTTACTTTCAATTTAATAAATAATTATTATTCATTTTCCTATTTGAATTACGATTAAAGTTGATTGATAGGTTAATTGGAAAACATCTATAGCTTTCAAATGGTATCACATTTTTAAAATCCAAAAATGTGTCACATTATGTGCTTCACATACTATAGGATTAAAAAAAATTGAATTTCATGAAGTTTTGACCAAGTTAAGGTGTTCAGACATACAAGCTTTTTATATTTTTTAAAAGTTGTAATAAAAAATTCATAATTAATTATTTACTTGGAAAAAAATTACAAAAATATGCATCACATCTAGACATGAGTCCTCTAATTATATCTAAAATATTATCATTTTATTGTGGTTAGGGTAGTTAGACAGACACCTACTTATTTTTTCCCTAAAATTTAAGTACTACTGCATTGAAATTTCAAATTTTCACCAAATAGAATTTTCCTTTTTAAGTAAACCTAGTAGTTTAGAAACTACATTCAATTTTCTACAGATTATATTTTTACATATTTTTGAAATAATATAGATAACTTATTCAAATTTTTACGTCAAGTTTCCTAACTCTAATTTTTCTGAATTTTTTGCCACTTAAGGGCTCATTTTTTCCATGATGATCCTGCACATACCCTGCAGTTGGGTTTGGACTTGGGAGTGAAGCAAGTTCATTTGGAAGGGGATTCACTCATCACAATCAACACCATCTATAGAGGTATCACTCTAAATTGGAAACTCAATCACTTGTTGCAGAACATCAAACAACTGGCAAATAGGTTCGAGGCCTTCCAAATTAGTCACATATACTAAGAAGGAAATGACAAGGTGGATGGGTTTCCAAAATAGGCATCAGAAAGCACCACATAGGTGAGGACGAGATAAATCCAAAATTGGAGAAAAAGGTAACAGAAACAGTACATCAATTAAGGGGGAAAGAAACATGTACATGGAAATAAGGAAAAAATCTAGGCGAATTGGATTGACAATACATGAGTCATCAATAGAAGGCAAAGAGCAAGCTAGATGAACAAGTCCCAAGGAAAAGGAAAGGACTAGTGAATAGCACATTACCATGCATTAATGCCATTATGTACCACCAACAAGGTGGTGGTTTGCAACAAACATGCTCCAAAGGGAATGAACATAGGAAAGCTAATAATGAGGAAGTAAGGCTATCGATATTAAAAGGCCTTGACTAGTGTAGTTTCAATCAAACACATTAGTGCCATTCCAAAAAATAGAGAGTGATAGTGAGCAACAGAATCGTCTCAAGCTTGAGTTTCAGAGAGGTGTTGTGGTTGGTGGAAGCTACCCCAATGGAGACTTCACTATTTCTAAACACGGGGAAGCAACAACAATCCTTCACATGCGAAGTGTTAGATAAAAGGCTACAGGGGTTGATGGCTTCTTAGCACCCACTGGTCCTTTGGGCGACCAAGAAAGTTGTGGGTCCAGAATTCTTGAGGGCTTATCACAGATTTAGGTCAAACTCTGAAATTCCAGCCAAGTTCCTAGTGGTACTACTACACATGGGTGTATCGAAGGAAATGGAGAAGAAGCTAACACAGATGGGGTTCATCCATGCGTGGCTAGGAGACATTGGCGTAGCCTTAGACAACATGGACGGAAATAAGAAAATTACAATGTCGTAGAACTACTACATGACATGCATGCACATAAGGGAAGTGATGAAATTCCTTCTAGTTCAAACCATTGACTTAGAGTGTTTTGAGATGTTGTGGGACAAGTGTGAAAGGGAAATTTTCTTCTTGCTCAGAGTGGCCAAATTGGTGACAAACCTTCCATGAGGCTGGGCAATGAGGTATGTGGAGGATGAAGGGCTTGTGGAGGAGATTGTGGCAAGGGACGATGATGATTGGGACTTTACCATGGGAGAAGAATGGCACCAAAATGACCCCACAGAACCTGAGGAGAAAGTGAAAGGTCCATCCCATTAGAACTGTGGAGCAGACTGCCCAGTAATCGCATACTACATGGCATATGTGGAAAAGGTCAGAGTTAGATGATGAGGAGGACTGAACAAGCCCAGTTTGGTATTGTCTCTGCTATGGAACTGCTATAATTGTGATAGGAATAGTATCAAGGTATAGTTTATAAAAATTAGGAGTTAGTCTCAGGATAGGTGATGATGCATGTGTCTAATACCATGCCATTTTGTAATGAAAATGTGAATATATAGTCATACTAGGCAAGATAGGGTGGTTACGGTGAAAGGAAATCACTAACTCATTTGACTGCAAAATCCAACAGAAAATTTCTAACGAAATATGTATAATTTGATGTATCATCGGTTGCTTGTAAAATTTGATGTGTAATTTTCAATTTTTTAAAATTTTATCCCCGATGTTTCTGGGCATGCGGATCATGATACAAAAAGTGGCAATATTATGGGTGTTTGTAGGTGCTGTGGTCGACGCACTTTTTTTTTTTACCCAAAATTGATGAAACTTAAAAGGGTTTTGGTAGAGAGATTCTAGATTTCCACCAATATAAATTATTCTTTACCTTGAATTTAATAATAATTATTATTCATTTTCTATTAGAATTTCATTTAATTAAAAGTCCTAAATCGATAGGTCGATTGAAAACATCTATAACTTCTTTCAAACAATATCACTTTTTTCAATCCAAAAAAACATGCATCACATTCTATGCTTCCTCACATACTATAGATTAAAAAAAAGAAATTGTAAATAATTTTCATGAAGTTTTAATTCAAGTTAAGTCAAGTTAGACATACGAAGCTTTTTATATTTTTTAAAGTTGCAATAAAAAAATGATAATTAATTATTTACTTGGAAAAAATTACAAAAAAAAATATGCATCACATCCTGACATGAGTCCTCTACTTATGTCTAAAATCTTATAAAAAAATAATATCATTTTATTATGGTTAGGGTGGTCAGACAGACACCTACTTCTTATTTTTTCCTTGAAATTTAAGTACTACCGCATTGAAATTTCAAATTTTCACCAATTTTTTTTTTTTTAAAATAAACCTAGTATTCTAGAAACTACATTCAATTTTCTCTATAGATCTATTCATACATTTTTGAAATAATATAGATAACTTATTCAAATTTTTTTACATCAAGTTGCCTAACACTCCATTTTTTTCCGGTTTTGCCACTTAAGGCCTGCTTTTTCCATCATGATCCTCGAGAAATTGTCGGGGCCTCGACGAACCCGGTTTCGGCCAAAATTACAAACATGAAAAATAGAAAAAAATCAAATTATGGCCGGCATAAAGAAAAGTGAGTTCGCTGATTTATTGCGATAGTGTTTTGCTCTACTTGAGACAGTTTGTGGAGAACTAAGGACGATTTTCTTGGGAAAAATTAGAAAAAATTCAAGAAGATATCACCAGGTTGAGGGTAGTCATTGTCTTTTTGCAGAATTTAGTTGTGAAGTCAAATTTGTAGTTCTAGGTTTGAAAAGCATATTTTAAAGCAACATCTCATCAGATTTTATTTTTAGAGGTTAGGGGTTTTGAGAATTTCATGTCCAGATTTTGTTGTGTGGAATCACCATAAGATCACAACGGAGGAACAGATTCTTGTGACTGTAATTATGTGATCCATAACTATATTGGTCATGTGGCACAGTTGTGCTATAACAAATATAGGATGCATTCATGTGTGACCCAAGTTTAATGTGGCTATGTTGTGATAGAAATGGAGGCACTCATATAATGTAGTTAATTCAGGTTGTATAATGTAGGTGCCAATCATCATCAAGTTACATACTTGAATGCAATCTTGCTACCGCGAAACTATAATAATGTGATCTGCTAATAACCATTATGGAAAGTATTAAAGCAAGACCCATGCTATATAGGATACATTTTCCTGATCAGGTTTACATACCGTAATGATCAAACACAGCTTCCCACACACTCTAGGATACAATCCAAGAGCATATCACAACTTTGTCAAGACAACTGATTTTCTGACCCAAGATTTAAGGTTGTTTTTTAATACCAACATAAGCATTGGTAAGAGCATGATTAGGGTACAAACCCTAGGCCTCTGTAGAAACATAAACAATAACTCTAGTAGATTAGTGAGGTTGCAATACCAGGAAGATTGATACATTGTAGCTAATAACAAAATCTTGCAATCTAAAGATTGTAGCCAATAACAAGCATAATATGTAGCTTAGTGACATTTTTAAATGAAATCTATGGTATGAAGAATGATAGTCACTTGAGATATGACAGTCAAAAAGAGGTTGAGCAGTGACAAGATAATAAAGCTCTGCAACCTTGCATAGTAAAGTGGAGATTTTAATATGAGTTTCTTACCTTTGATAATCAAGTAAGGTTTTTTCAAATGCTTTTGGTAATGTTAGACAAGGAAAATGCAATCAGGGACTGACTGTCCAAATGAAGTAACAATGGTAGTCATAGGTTCAATGTTTCTTCTTAGCCATTAATGTATAATGGAGGTAGTGGATTGCATGTTTGAGCAGTGTTTTGAGACTCATCAAAGATGGGAGAATAGTGAATAATACCTTGTGGACTATGAAGTAGTGTCAATAAGGCTGAAGGATCTTAAGAACTACAATACCATGAAACAATGAGTCCCCTATAGTAAGTAGGCAGTCTATAGGGCATAGTTTGATTTTATAGAAGGATGCTCATGAAAGGAATCTTCAAGTGATAGTGAGTGAGATGTTTGAGATTGCAGCTGAGGGTGCAATACCCAATCTTAAAGGAAGTTAGGAAAGCAGTAAATGTGCAAGAAAATCAAATCATACACAACAAACAATTCAAAATGTTAGCTTGCATAATGCCTTGAGTTTGGAAGAGAAAATCTCTTACTTTATCTGATGAAAGTGGTGACTTAATGTTCAATCACTAGAAACCATGATTTTAAAACATGCTATTGTGCTTATGGAGGCAACATTTTAAGCAAGGTAGTGAGTGGTGGTTTGGAATAATGGCAGTTATGAAGGATTTTCTTTATATGCATACTATGCGCCTAGCTAAGACAACGTTTAGAAGAGATTGAAGGTCGAATTATGGGAACTCAAGGGTTACTATGAAAAGGATTAAAACAAAGACTAAAATCTATTTAAAAGCCACAGTCATGAAGATAATAAAGATGTCACATGCAAAAACCTAGTAGTTGGAGTAATGAATACAGTGCAAAAGAGGATAGTGTGCTGGGGAAGATTTAG
>VDFB02091161.1:0-16029 GCA_007258455.2 Sequoia sempervirens | reverse complement strand
GATGTGTGAAGGAAAATGCTTCAGAAGAAAGTGCTAATACCAAAGGCACCTTAGTATCTAATTTTCATGCTAGAGAGGAGAAGAACTATTGGATCATTGATAGTGGATGCTCTAATCATATGACTAGTGATAAGAGTAATTTTGTTAAAATTGAAAAATATGGAGGACTTGTTAGGTTTGGTGATGATACATCTATTAGGACATGTAGAAAAGGTTCAATCAGTTTTGATGACAAGCATAAAAATGATGTTGTTCTCTATATTAACGGTTTAAGACATAACCTCTTGAGTGTTGGACAAATGTGTAGAAAAGGATACAATCTTATGTTTCAGGATGATGGTTGTGAGATTAAAAAAGGCTTTGAAACTATGGTTGTTGCTGGAAGAAGGATAGATGGAAATGTCTATCAACTCAAAGGTGTTAATGGTTATTGTTTCATGAATCATATCAATGAGAGTTGGCTATGGCATAAAAGAATGTGTCACATCAATTTTGATAGCCTGGTGAGAATAAGTTTAATTCAAGTTGTGAGAGATCTTCCAAAGATTACAAAGCCTATGAATGTTGTTTGTAAGGAATGTCAAGTTAGAAAACAAGAAAGAAGAAGTTTCAAAATCAAAGAACAATCTTCTACCAAACTATTGGAATTGGTGCATACAGATCTTTGTGGTACTACCAAAGTAAGAAGTCTTCAAGGTGATAGGTACTTCATGCTATTGATTGATGATTATTCTAGAATGACATGGGCTACTTTTCTCAAAGAAAAATTAGAAGCTCTAGATAATTTTAAAGAATTCAAAGTTATGGTTGAGAATGAAATGGATATGAAAATCAAGTGCTTGAGGTCTGAATGAGGTGGAGAGTTCACCTCCAATTAATTCAATATCTTTTGTGAGAATCATCGAATAAAGATGCATTTATTTTCCCCTAGGACTCAGCAGAATGGAGTGGTTAAAAGAAAGAATAGGACTATTCAAGAAATTGCAAGGACAATGATGAAAGAAGAAAATATACTAGAAGTTTACTAGAGAGAAGCAATTCATATTGCTGTTTATATACTTAACAGAGTACAAGCAAGAGAAAACAACACAAAGACTCCCTATGAGCTATGGTATGGAAGGACTCCTAGTTTCAAATACTTCGGGGTGTTTGGAAGAAAATCCTATATTAGAAGAGATGAAGAAAATTTAGGAAAGTTTGATACAAGATCTAATGAAGGTATCTTCCTTGGATATTCTATTAAAAGTAAATCTTACTAGTGCTACACCAAGAGGCTAAGAAATATTGTTGAGAGTGCAAGTGTAAAGGTTGATGAAGACCTACAGAATAATTCAATGGTGATAGATGGATATGAATCAGATGAGTCTTCTTGGAGAGAAGAAGAAGAAAAAGCTACTTGGAAAAAGAAGTGCAGGTTGAAGAGGAAGAAACTCAAGAAAAGGTTCTTAAAAGTCCTAAGTATGTGTAGAGGAATCATTCTAAAGAGTAGATTATTGCTGATAAGAGAAAAGGTGTACTGTCAAGAAGGAAATCTACTAAAGAATAGGTAAATCTATGCTTACTTTATGAAGTTGAACCTAAAATAGTGATTGAAGAATGCAAGGATGAGCATTGGATCAAGGCTATGGAAGAATAACTAATGCAAATTGAGAAGAATCAAACTTGGGAACTTGTTCCAAGATCAACAAACAAGAATGTGATTGGAACAAACTAAATGAGAGTGGAGAAGTGGTAAGAAACAAGGAAAGGCTTGTGTGTAAAGGTTACTCACAAGTAGAAGGAATAGAATTTGAGGAAACATTTTCTTCGGTGGCACGAATAGAAGCTATCAGGATGTTTTTAGCTTTTGCAACACATAAAGATTTTAAAGTTTATCAAATGGATTTGAAGTTTGCTTTCTTGAATGGAGAATTTGAAGAAGAGGTATACATAGAACAACCAAAAGGATTTTAGTTATTAGATAAATTAGATATGGTATGCATAGATTGAAGAAGACATTATATGGATTGAATCAATCTCCTAGAGCTTGGTATGTAAGGTTATACAGGTACTTGCTACAACAAGGATTCAATAAAGGTACCACATATAACAATCTTTACTTCAAAGTTGAAAAATATCAAATCTTGATTGTGGTTGTATATGTTGATGACATAATTTTTTAGAGGAAATGAAGTTATGTGTAAAAGATTTGCAGAAGAGATGCATAAAGAATTTGAAATGTCAATGTTTGGGGAGATGAATTTCTTCGTTGGGCTACAAATCAATCAGATAGATAAAGGTATTTTCATTTCACAATCAAAGTATGTCAAGGAAATGTTAAAGAAGTTTGGAATGGAATATTCTAAACCGGTATGTACCCCTATGGTTACTAGTTGCAAGCTGAGAAAGAATGATGAATCTCCTAAGGCTAATCAAAAGAAGTATAGATCAATGATTGGAGAACTTCTATACCTTTCTACAACTAGGTCGAATATCATGCATGCAATTTGTCTTGTGGCTAGATTTCAAAAATATCCTAGAGAGTCACATGTTGCAGTAGTAAATAGGATATTCAGATACTTGAAAGGAACTTTGGATCATGGCCCGTGGTATCTAAAGGATACTTAATTCACTCTAAGTGCTTACACAGATGTATATTGGGTTGGTTGTGTAGATGATAGGAAAAGTATAAGTGCTGGTGCATTATTTCTTGGATGTAGATTGGTGTCATGGCTAAGCAAGAAACAAGATTCAGTGTCTTTATCTATAATAGAAGTAGAGCACAAAGTTGTGTGGATGAGGAAAAAAATAAGGAATATAAGAGTGGTATATAATGAACCAATTGATTTCTATCTTCTATCAGACTTATATCAAAGAATCTGGTAGTGCATTTAAGGACAAAGCATATCTCAATCTAGTATCACTTTTTGAGAGATAAGGTTGTAGAAAATGAAGTGAAGCTTTAATATGTGCCTACAAAGGATCAAGTTACTGATATATTTACTAAGGCTCTTCCTATAAAGCTCGAAAAACACACACATTCCAGAATAAATAATTTCCATGATCATTGCACACCTCAAGTATGGAAAATAGATAACATGCATAACATTAATATCCATGTGTGCTCAAAGGAAAGTTCATTAAAGGTACACAATACACATTAGTTACTTCATTATTATTTTGAAGGAATTTCATACAATAATGAGTTAATATATATATATATATATCAACACAAGATTGTGCCTTTACATAATCTAGCCATGAAGGCTTACACAAAGATACACAAAACACATAAATTAAAATACTGTAATGCAAATTAAGGGAACAACAAGATCATCAATGCATCCACAAAAGAACCATAACACAAGAATTTCATGAGTGGAAAACCCTCGTAGGGATGAAAAACCACTTGTAAAATTGTCTCACTGGCTTAATGAAATGCCTTTTTGGCAGTGCCTTACTGGCTACAAATTCTCAATGGTTATAAGATGTCTCACTAGCAATGATCATTCTATCTCACTGACATGATCATTTACAACATCAATACACATTTCTAAATAATTAAGCAAACAACTATAGAGGATCACAAGGTTCCTCTATATAATAGTTATCGTTTTATGCTTCCATGTTTCATATCCTAATATTCATAAGAACTGAAACTTTAACATATAAATAGCCCATTGTACTTCATGTAATGACAAGCTACTTTCAAGTTTCACCAATGCATCATCCTTGCACATGAGATTATGGTAATGTCGAAACTATCATGAATCACTTTCAAGTATATGCAAATGATACAATTCAACCTCCAATGACCTCTCAATTATCACACAAGTACATGGAAAATCATAATCCAATCACATAAAGCTTCATGAAAGTAATCCTAGGCCTGCTAGAATGCACGCACACCTATGCAACAAGAATTTTTACTTCTAATATCAAAGATTTGTAGATGTTTTAACAATAAGGAAACAATACTATAAAAGCATCAATAATCTAAAGAATATTTTTATATATATGAGTATACATTCTTATGCAAGATCAACTAAATGAGGAAATTCCTTATTTCTCCGTACATGTATAATAAACCATAATGCATGAGAATAGTGTCATCATTGATACTAACTTTAGTAAAGTAAGGTATGATTCAACATTTATTTATCTTTTTATAAAATCCCCGATTGATTTACATTACATAATATACGTGGATTAATTGCAATCTACTTCTATATACATATTTATCAAGTGTTATAAAATATCTCAATTTTCATATTTAAATCTTTAATCTGTCCTCCTATACGAATCTCATATTTAGAATATTTTTCTTCAATCAAAATCTTTAATCTACTGCATAAACACTCCCAATTCTCTAATAAAATAATGGACTTAAGATAAAAGCTTCAATTGAGTTAAATATAGATTATAGACAGATGAAACCCATCAGGAGATTCCCACTTCTAGGTTTTAGGCAGGTTTGGACTATATCCCATAAGATTTACTATTGTGTATTTAAATCACAAATATGAATTCAAACAAAACCATGATCAATTTCAATGGAGATGAAAAAGGGTTACTAAAGAGACAATCCCTAAGTTAGTAGAGAAATCAATAGTATTTGCTACAACTTAGTATGTTAGTTTTACCAAAATTATTTTTAGAGGAATCTTAAAAATATTAATAGAATCGCTAAATTGGTGGAATGAGTAGCTGCAACAAAATATACTATGTACTATGATAAGGCCTTTGAACAATGAAGCATCATTCAAATTGTCTTTAATTTCAATTCAACCTACATCCATCAATAGAAAACATTATCTTATCTACCAAACTAACCTGATACCTATACATCTTGAAGAGGCTAGATGGTAAGTGATATTTCAAGGGAAACTGAATAGAAGTGAAGCATCCATATCAGATGACAACTATTGTAGTCCATAACTCAAAATTCAAATGCATTAACAATGACGACTATGGAAAAAGATACAGATATTTTGTGCCATCATGGACTTCAAAATGTGGGTGAACTAAATGGTATAATGAGAGCAAGGTTTGTAAGACCAGCCACATTGAAAATATTATCAACCTATGATGTATTGTTTACCATGTGAGAGAGGCATATCGTGGTTAGCTAAAATTGAATATCATAAGTAAATATATGCCACCACTCCTGGATGACTAGTGGCTCAACTTAATTTTTTGTTTCGTAAGAAGGGAGTTGGAAATTAGATACTTACTATACTAACCTAAAAATACTCACTGGACTTTGATTTGCAAGTTTAAATTCAATACTCAATGCTAATTATATTACATGTTATATTCATCTTGGGAATGTAACGAAGAGCAAACATTTGTATTTTAGTTTATAGTAATGTATAATATTCAATAATGAAAAACATCACTGTTGGAAAGAAGCGGACAGGTGATAAGCGATGAGGACTGAATTGAGTAATTTATGAATGTCCAACAAAAGGATTAATCTCCATGTTAGACAATGAAAAATTCGGTTCCTTTATTATCTTAAGCAAGGGGAAGAAAATAAATAAATAATCTCTAGGCTAGTTGACAGGGAAATATTAATAAATTTTCTTAAATCTATGATCAAGTTAACATGTGTTCCAACATAGGAGTTAAAATCACAGCCCAACAATCTAGCACATATTTCCCATTGAGCAAATAATAGGTGTGGAAAGAAAATAAAACATGCAAAAGGATTTGAAGGGTGCATATACGAAAAGTGATGGATGTAACAATAGGATTTATTCAACTCATTCCTAACTGGCAAGGGAAACACAATAAATAGGTACAAGAAAGTTAACGTGAAAAGAATGCAATTGAAAGGATGGCAAAGGAAACTAAATTAAGTAACGATTGAATGGTTGTGATTAGTAGGAGAGCAATAAAGAAAATTCACTTGAAGATGAATAAAAGTTGAGAGAATTTCATAAAAATTACAAGAGAGATAGTAATGTAGTTGATTAAAAATTGATGATATAGAAGATGAATTAGGGTTATTCCAAAAATCTACTTATCGTGATACAAATTAAGCAAATTCAAAAGTAAATATGGAAATAAGCATACCTCACAGTTTTTTCTTGAATTCCATCGCTTGAGATGTTGCTTTGCTGATGCAAGCTATTCACTGATCTTGCCCAAATGAACTACAATGAGACCTGAACTACTCATCCTAGAAGGTAGGAAAACAAAACCCTCTCCCCGACACCCATTTTCCAGTTATTCTTTTGCAGAGAAAAAGGAAGATCAAGAAAATCTCGTTGTAAAATCTAGTTGTGTTTCTATTATCATTTTTTTCCTTCTTTTAAAGTTTTCTTTTCACATTCCCAATAACTGAATCTTGAAAATAAAATAACATTTCATGCACAATATTTATCCCAATAAATATTAATAACGAATGCCTATTTTAATTACCAACAAAGTATTTTTCCTTAGAAATAATAGATAAGCCATTTTAATTAGCAATATAGATATATTCAAATAAACAATAACGAAATATTACTTGCACAATAAATAATTATCCTAAATAACAATGTATTTTCATTTAATTGTAATTAGATTTATTATTCTCAATAACAAGCATTATTGATAAATTGAAGAATGAGTTTTCTAATTAAAATATAATTAATTCCTTTTTGTTTCATTATAAATTAATTTAACCAAACATTATAAAGTTACAAACAATAAGAATAGGGGTCGTGACACTTCCTAAGGATAATTTTGAGTGTCTTTGGGAGAAGTTGGGGGTTATTGCTCCTCCTTCTTTGAACTATATGCATAAGGAGATGCATCAATCCAATGGATCTCAAGATTCATTCTTTGTTCTAGACTGATGTTGGTGGCTCCCTCTCAAGGTGAGTAGGTAGTGGCATTATTGGTTGTTGCAATAAGGAGGAGTGAGAGTTGTCATTGTGCAGGGGTTGTTGATTGATGCAGTTTGTTGTGTGCTCCTAAGGGGGAGTATGTAGATCAATAAAGAAAATGAAGTTGCAAAGTAATGTGAAAAAAAATAAAAGGGAAAGAAAGTCATGTGAAGAATATGTTAAGGGAGAGAGTAATGAGCTAGTTGTGTAAGGGGGAGAAAGTAAAAGAAAAGAGAACAGTTGGTATGAAGCAAGTGTATTGATGATCAGAGTTGTGTTTTTTGTTGATAGTTTTTCACATCATGTGTTGCCATCAATGACAAAAGGGGAGATTGTTGCAAGTATGTGCAGCTGGTGTTGTCATTAATGTCAACAAGCTTATGTGTTGCCATTGGTGTCAACTATATGAGTAGGATATTGTTGCAAGGATTTGATCATTTGTTATTGAGTTGATGTTGTCTCTAATGATGTTTTGATTAGTTGCATTATGTTGTCATTAGTAAGCTACTAGTGTCAACCTCTAGTGTTGCTTTGATAAGATTATGTCTATGGATTTGTGGGTGAGTTGCAATGTTGTAGTTGTCTTGGTGGTGATGTGGAAATTCTAGAGATGTTGAGGATGTGTCTCTGGTGCATGGTTTCCAAGTTATTTTGAGAAAATTTGAATAAAAAGAAGAAACAGTGTGTTGTAGTGGTGTTTTGTGTTGTAGAGTAGCATTATGGTTTTTCTCTGCATTTCTTTTGGGTTGAAGATCTTCTTGTGTGGTTTTTATATGTTGATTGGAGGTGTTTAGTGGGGTTATATCCAGAATTTGGTGTGTTGGATCATTGCATAGAGGAAGGTGTGTTCACCAATGTGTGAACTATGTATTGCAAAGATGACTGAGAGAAATGTTTTTTCTCCACATTTCTCTACAAAGTGGTTTCAGGTCTTGCAGATATGGAGTGTGTTGATAATGTTCATATCTTTCTTCAATTGAATTTGTTTGAGGTTTGGTACTCCAAAAGTTGGTTTCTTGAGTAATAGTGTGTGGGAGGTTGTTTGAGTTTACTGGATGTGTACATTCTTCAAGTGAAATTTGTTGTGAAGGGATTTGTTGGATTTAAGGATTTTTTTGGAATATTCTAGATCTTTTTCAAGCATGGCGTGTGGTCCATGAGTCGTATTTGGATTTGAGGAAGCGTGCACTTAAATGTTAATGGTGTTAACACGTGTGACCGGCCTTTTGTGTTTACACTAATTGTGGAGTTGCTTTAGTGTTTTTGGAAGTGTGGCATGGTGTGTATGAGTGGATTTAGGTCCTAGCTAAGGTGTGTTGTGGTCCACATTCATTTCTTTCCACCAGGGGAATTTTTTGGTGCCGACCTAATTTGAATTTTCATGGTTGAGGTGCATAGCCGACCCTAGAGAATGTTTTCAAGGTTGAAGATGGTATAAATATGTGTTGATTTGTTGAGGGATGATAAGATAGATGGGAGTGGTGTGAGTGATGTGAATTGCAAAGTTGTAAGGTGTGAATTTATGAAGTGCATTGTGAGCTTTCATGTGTTAGACCACTAGATGCAGTGAGTAGAAGATGTCTACAATTCTTTAGTAAGACTGCGAAGATGTTGGTGATGTTGTGGTGGATTTTTTTGTTGCATTGAGATGGATTTCTCATTGTAACACTCTTCTCTATCTTCTTTTCTATTTTGGCAGTGAGCCTTTGGCAGTGTGCCTTTCTTTTTTCTAGGTAATGAGCCCATTGTAATTGGTGTTGATATTACTTTATATTGTGAGCTAATCCTCACTGTGGTTTTTCCCTTCTTTGGTTTTCCACGTAAATTTGGTGTTTCATTGTGCATGGTGTTTCTTTGATTTTGTTTAAATGTTATCTAATTTCATGATAAATCATTCTAATAGATTAAGGGTTAATTTATTTGATGTGGATCTAAATGTTTGTGAGGGTTTTGAAGTTGTAAGATACAACAGATTCACCCTCCTTCTCAATTGTCTTGTGCATTCAACATTTTTCTCTATTGAGAAGAGTAAGGAGGTTAGTACTCTAGTGATGATTTCCTAAGGACTTTAACACAACTCAATATGAACATTCATTAGATAATAATACATAGTTACCCTAGCAATATAACCAAATATTTATGAGTTTTTTAACACCTCCACTTTAAATAATATAATTTATTCTCGCCAAACTAGGGTAGTGTCATATGGTTGTCTATAATAAAAAATCTAGAATTGAATGACCATTTCTTCTAATCTAGAAATTGAAATGATTGGAATTGAAATTATTCTAAGAATTGAAGTGTCATGTTGGATGAAAATTATAATAAAAATAAGTCTAATATATTGCATACTTCAACTTGAATGTTACTTTACAAGAATAATGGATAGAAATCTATTCTACTAATAATGAAGTAATTATTTTAATATTAAAACCATTTACTAAATGTATCTGAACTATAAGATAATAAATTTAAATGGTTTAAAATAAAACATGGAAACATGCCTATAGGACACATATATTAACATTACAACAAATAAAACTACAAAATAAATAAATTGCACAATATTGTTGAACTACAGAGTAAATAAACTAAACAACAACTAAGGTACAAAATATAAATAAAACTAGATAATAAACTAAACTATGAAATACCAAACTGTCTTCCTTCCCCTAGATCAATAGGTCATTGCTCCTTATAAGGAATAATACTAAACTACTAAGCTAGTGCATTCAAATTATTAAAACATAAATTTGCCTCATTGATAATAATAAGATGCTATAATGAACACTATATTTGTATTTCTTAGAAAATATTGAAATTATTTATTTATGAAATCATTTTCTTCTCACTTATCAAATAATGTTGAATAGGACAATTGAGAGGGGGGGTGAATCATTTGTCATAGATTTTAACCTTTAATTCAATCACCATAACTAATACTACTTAAATGATTAATCATCAAATGCCAAAGAAGAAACTCAAATCCAACACATAAACACAATAACACTAGATTTACATGGAAAACCCAATGAGGGAAATACCACGGTGAGAATATCAAAATCGATTACAAAAAGGCTTGATGCCTAAAACAAGGCTCACTGCCTGAAATAAGGCTCACTGCTTGAAATAAGGACTCGCTGTCTAGAACAAGGACTCATGGTCCAATATGGCTACAACCTAGAGGACTCACTGTCATAGAGATACAAATAAGACAGAGAAGACTTGTTGCAAAGAGACTACAATCCCAATGCAACAAAGGATTCTACCACAGTCACTCGATCAACTTGCATGAATTATAAAGTTCACCTTCTGCTCACTACATCTAGAAACTCAGCAATAAGCTTCACACTGATCTCCCACACTCACAACACACACACACACACTCTTACTAAATAGAATTAATGTCACATCAAACTGCACTTTATCTTTTCTTTTATTGCTCTTCTTCTTCGCTCTTGCATCTTCACTTTATCATTAACTCATCTTGCATTTATACCATCTTCAACTTTGAAACATATCCAAAGTCAGCCATCCAAATCCAAATTCAAATTAGGTCAGTTCCAAAGCATCCTAGGGTGGAATTAGAATGAGGGCGGCCCAAATACATGCTTCAAGGGACCCAAAAAGATCCAACATGCTTCATTATTCTCGGAAGTAGTATTTGACACAAGGTCGGCCAATCCAGTGTAAAACACATAGAACCATTAAGAATGAATCTTCCAAACACTAGAATTATCTTCAATAGAAGGTCAAGGCAACACAACTCTAGAACCGAAAGTCATAAGACTTCATCAAAGAGAAATCCAGACCAACACCATTTCACCTAGACCTCAACCAAAAACATAGAAAACCATAGTTCACAACTGGTGAACACAACTTGCACTATACAACGAATCAGCAACCAAAAATTTAGATATAACATCTACTAACAACCTTGAACAACATATCTAAACTGCACAACCATAGGAGCAAATCCAGACCAAACATCGGAGCAACCACTGAACACATGCAACATATCTTTATTATAATTTTCTCAATATCCTTGACATATATAGCCAACAACAGCTAGTAGATAACTAGTTGACCAATTGACATCAATGAAAACACCAACAATCTTTCCACAACACTTTGATTCTTGCAACAAATAACTCATCCTAGAATTTGGTAGGCTTATTTACTATAGGAAGTTCTATCAGTTTATTAAGAAAACTCCTAAGTTGACTTGAATACTCCTCTAATATAGCCATCATTCTCTTGCACATTCATGATTTATGTGATTCCTACTGGGACGCTACATTAAAAAAAAATGTTTTACTTTAATATGAATATTACAAATAAACACCAATTAAAAATTATTAATTCCCCCACAAATTATTGGATAAAATTGTCCATGTACTTTCATACATTTATCATTATGCTTTCTCTTAGACCATAGCTACATGGTTGTGATTAATCCCTATTGATGTATTGTCTGGTGGTAATATCTAGCCCATATAATAATATAAATAATATAATGTAGAAGATAGATCTCACAAACACAAGATATGTTCATGGGTAAATATTCGCTAGTATCATATATATATGCAAAAATAGAATAAACCTGTAAGGTAGGGTAACACCATACAATACTCCTTATAGAAGGAGTCACTCCAAGCTATATGTCCAAGAGATCCCAGGTACAATATCATACTCCAAACATCCTTATAATGATAATCCTCTTATTTATATATAATTCCTCCTAATAATACAATGGAGGATTAATTGTAATGAATGCCTACTTATCAACTAATATAATTAATTACACAAGTTATCCACATGACCTAGTATAACTAACTTAAGGGATGTATGCCACATGTGAACATCTTCATCCACATAAATGCATTGTAATATCATATCCATAGTTACATAACATGCCATCACTCATTGATATGTTTCATCCTTGAAACATGAGAAGAAGCCAAATAGTATGAAAAATGCAAGTTATTACAAACATGATACCATGACCAATCATCCAGCCATCCATAGTTGACCCTTATTATTGTTTTTTCTTGATATTTCCTAGATCCCATCCTTGAGCCATATTTTGTTGCACTTGTTTGATTTCATTCCTTATCATGGAAAGTCCTACTTTTCTTCCATGAGTATCCATCACTTTTATGATAACACTAAATGTTGTAATTGTTTATTTGATTCCATGTAGGTCCATAGTGATTGGCTAGTTGATTCCTTATACTCTCATTCCTCCAAAATGGTTTCCTCCATGACTCTTGTCTCTCACAATGATGTATATACCTATATATATTGAACCCTTTTCTATCACTATAACCTTATCTACTTTTTCACCATTTTTTACCACAAATTTTACTCACTCTTGAATAGAATTACTTGTCTCCTTTTTTTTTAAATGTCTTTTTTCTCTCTTTTTTCCCTCTAATTTACTAGTACAATCTTCATGAGATTCCTGAACTTGATCTTCCTTGAATTTCCTTTGGAATTCATTATATGTAATATCCTATAATACAAATTTTCCTTCTATACCAAAGCTTCATGAACTTCTTTTACACATTAATTTTTATTGTTCCCATCGATTCTAACCAAGGATAAACAAGAATAATATCCCTTCCATATGTAAAGCATGAAAGTTTTAATGTAAAAAATATTTATCCATAGAGAGCTTAAATCTTTAAAAAAAAAAAAAATTGTGCCTAATATTTGATAGTCCTTGATGTTTATGCTTGTATGTATGTAGCTTCTTGGCTAACTACATGTTGATGAAGTTGTACTTGATGCTTGGGTTTATAGAGACAATAACCTTTTCCTTTTGAATGCATCCTTGAAATTAAAGGATTGAATCTTCCTTCCTTAGAGATAAAATGCATATACTTACATCATCTCCTCCTCTTTTTCCTTCTCCTTCTCCTTCTAAGTCTTCTCCTTGTCCATATTATTTCTCTCCTTCTTCCTCATCCTCATCTTCATTTTCTTCTTCCTCTTATTCCTATTCTTATTTTGGAGAAAAAATTTCTAAGAAACCTTGTTCCATTTCATTGAAAGAATAAATTTCACCTAACATTAGTGTAAGCCATCACCTAGCTGGACCAATTAAAGAAAATATAATTTTTTCTTTCCATAATATGATTTCACCATGAGATATTTTATATTTTTCCCACCATTCTAATGCATCTTCACTTCCATCAAAATTAGGAACCTCCATTGAAACTACGGTTCAAGAAAAAATACTTTCAATAGATTACCATTCTATCAAATCCAATAAATCCAACTTTGATATGACTAATTCGTGATATAGTCGACCTCAAATTAAAAAAAAAATACTATACCTCTAATGAATTTTGACGAGCTTTCCAAAGATATTGAAATATTATAAAAATTCCTTGATTTGCAGTCTTGAATTTATGAAAAATAATATAATTGCAATAAATCACCAATTATTGTTGATAAAAACATGATTTTTGGTTTGCATCGTCCTTATATAATCCTCCAACTCTAGTAAAATAAGTACAAAAAAATCACACTGAAGTTTATTAAATCTAAGAAAATCTTCAAAAACTAAGGTTTTTCCCCCTTTGCCCAAATCATAGCTCTGATACCACTTGATAAGATCTAGGAAAATAATAATAGAAATAATCTAATGTAGAAGATATACCTCACACAACACAAGAGATTTTCATGGGCCAAGATGCCCTCATATCATATATATGAAATATAGAATAAACCCTTGAGGTAGGGTAACACCATACAATACTCCTTATGGAAGAAGTCACTCCAAGCTATATCTCCAAGAGATCCTAAATACAATATCATACTCTACACACATCCTTACAATGATAACCATCTTCTTTATATATGCTTCCTCCTAATAATATAATTGAGGGTAATCCTAGAATGAATGTCTACTCATCACCTAATATAATTAATCACACAAGTTATCCACACGACATAATATAACTAACTTAAGAGATGTCTGCCACATGTCGACATCTTCGTCCACCCAAATACATTATAATATCATATCCCTAGGTACATAAAAAATGGCTTTAGAATTCCATTTGGCCTTATGCCCCCCAAAACCTATTTCTGCTACTAGGGTGAGGAGCCTAAGCCCCCTAAAGTCTCTCCCTTGAAACCCTCCCCTACTGCTACCTCTGGTTCAAAGCGGAAACTTTGTCTCCCTACAAACCAACCTTCCCCGGATACTAAACCAAAGCAACATGGAAAAAAGAAAAATGGCAACCTTGGAAAATCCTAGACTAATGTTGCTACAGGGCTATGCGAGTTGAAAAATACTCCTATTAAGAAGGCGAGAAAATAGATTGAAAAGGCCAAACCTGAACTGTAAAAGTTCAAAAATGCATTTCCTTCTGTGGAAGAACCCACTACAGAGAATGAGGAGGATGATACTGAAACCAAAGATTTTGGGGAGGAGGATATTATGGCGGCCATGGGTATGGAGACTACTATGGAACCTTCCTAGTGTCTGAGGTCCAATCATCTAGAAAAAAATCTTGAGGTCCCTGATATTGATGAAATTTCCAATAGTTTTGAATAGGCAATGAACACGGAAACAAACATGACCATTGTGGAGGAAGCTGAAGACTATGTGGAGGGTCCAAGCCACTTTCCTAAACTTAACAAGATGATTTTTATGGAGTCCACTCTGTACTCCCCCAATCATCAAGTGGGGAAGAAGAGACTAATCAGTTGGATGATGGTGTAGAAGATGACTACAAATACTTCTGCCCCGCCTCAGACCTTTGGAAAGGAAGCTAAACAGTCTTACCTGCTTTACCATAAAAGTTATCCACCACTCAATAATGACTCTCTCTACTATGTTGAAGGAGGAAGTCAAGAAGAATGTGAGTGAGGGTGATCCTAGCTCCAGATAGACTAGTGGGGATGTCTTCAAATTCCTCATGGAGGAATGGGAGAACTTACCTAGGTAGTGGTGTGGGGCTTGTCTTCTCCTTGGAGTTTTTTTTCTCTATTTTTTATGTGTTGTGTTTGCAGTCTTGTCTATCTGCTATTACTATTTTTTTGTTTTTCTGTAATGAACTAGTGAACTCTGGCCCATGGGGCTTTGTGTGTTAAGGGTACTACACCCTATAAATGTAACTTATATTATCAAAAACAATTATTTTTAGAATAGGGATCTTTTTGTACATTTGAATTTAGAAAATTTCCTTTCATAACTCCAATATTATACTTATTAACTAACTTAGTACCTATATTACTTTGAGTTACCCTATATTTCCAAAGTTAAAATTATTCCAGCACTATTATCTCTAGAGTTGAATCTTTAGAGATAAACATCTATATTTATCCAATGATGGAAACTCTAGGGCTTATTCAAAAGTGTAATTTTGGAACTAGGATAAAGGCAATCTTTGAAGCTGATTCTTATGTCATCTATTTATGTACCAAAAATGTTCTTGTTACATAAAAAGTTTACATCTTTTGGTATAAATTTCTTTTGTTATGATGCCTTATTACTGCTTTAATTTTGCATAAAAATAATATTTAATACAAATTTCATAAGCTTCTTCTTCATTTTCTGAACACCTTTAAAACAATGTTAGAATTCAGGGCAACTCTAAGAAGAATTACTAAGAAAGACCAAGATAGAAAGTAGGAGAGAAAAGGAAGATGTCCTACCTCAATGTGACACCTAATTGCAAATCCAAGGGTTAAATTAAGATTTAAACTTGAAAAAATTAATGAGTAGTGTCATCTTCCTAGAGGATTCAATGTCAGCATGCAAACTCAAATAGGGCTCCTACAATCTAACAACTAATCATGCAAGACTAAAAAACTATGACTTGTAAGGTGCTTTAGTCACTGCTCTATTTAAATGATGCATCAATTGGGGTTATAAGAATGTAAGAAAGAGTGGCACATGAAAATTACAATTCCTTCAAAATTTAACTCCACAAGATATTATTTCTACAGACTTGAATTGCAAGTCAACACCTTATGTGGCAAGTGGAGCCCCCGACATATCTAGGGTTTTATTTTAAGAGGGAAAATACTTTGAATTTGAAATTGATTTCCCCCCTCCACACATAAGAACCCAAGACTTAAATCCAACACACATAATAGAAGAACTATTCTTTTGGTTGATACCAGTTGCTCAATTTTCCAAAGATGGTCTTGCATT
>VDFB02091160.1:0-13704 GCA_007258455.2 Sequoia sempervirens | reverse complement strand
TCAAAAGATTTTGAAATACGAGAAAGCATTGCATGATATGTTTCAGATTTGGTTTCAGCTTTAGCTGCATATTTTGTGATATATTTGAGAACTGCATCAATTGAGAACAAGCTGGAAATCTACATTTGCATGCCAAATAGAGAGGATAGTGGGGTTGTGTAGATTCACTCAGTCATCATTACAGGAAGGGGTGTGCTTTGGCTGGCTACTCTCATTTAAGAGGGTTGAATTGTCTTGCATGGTCCAAGGGGCTTTATAGCAGCATTGAAGCATACCACCTTTTCTCCGCAAGCATGTTTGCAAGGTGCAACATGTATGACGTTGCACACAATTGAGCAATTCATTGTAGTCAAGTGAAGGGTTGGAAAACATAATCATTCTTGTGTCCATTAAGCAGGGGTTATCTAGGGTAGATCTTGGAAATGATGCTATTGAGATTTGGTGGGGACATGGGTTCCAAGTAGAGACATATTTGTCAATGTAGTCGATTGCATTTTGTACTGAAGCAAGATTATTCCATTGCAATTTGGAAATATCAGGTGTGTCTTTGAGCCAAAGGAAACCATGGACATGTGCATACCCACGGTGTTTCCATTCATACTTAGACACAGTAGATGTTATAACACAAATGATGTACAAAAAAAGTAAATATAAATGGTAAAGGTGGAGTGTAATTTCCTATACTAGTAGTCATTTGTGCAAAGAATCTTCTCCAAGACCTCCTCACGAAAAGCAGTAAATCGATGATGCATGTAAAGTGCAGTGAGGTGTGGGTTTTGCACTATATTTTGGATTCTCCACTGGGCAGCTACAATAGGATTTGTTGGTGTGGTAGATGGCATGGCATTGTGTAAGTCTGGCCATTTAGTATCTACTACACCAAGGGTGAAGAATAGAGTTGGACAACCAACTTGAATAACCATGTTAGATAGCTCCCCTCTCTGAAGATTTCAGAAGGGGCATGTAGCACATATTTTTGAGCCGAACCGCATGACTTTCTTTGCAAGGTGTTCATCGGGGAGATCCTTGAGTCTTTGGCACAAGTCAGAAATTATTGTTGGCAATCTACTTTCAAAGTGTTTTTGAATAAAGACAGAAGTTGTGGCCTAGCTATGGTGAGGCATAAGAATATTAAGAATGAAGTATCTAAATCATGGGTGTTGGTTGAATCTATTATCATGGTATTGAAGAAGATGGAGAGCATATTCATGTAGCTTGAATTCTTTCATGCTTTGTTGGTTGAATGCAGCCCTACCCTTTGGAAACAATGTCAGGAATGCCATAACAAACAATCCTTCTATGGTGTATTCATTGAGGGGCATAAGAGAAACTGGTGGCCAATCGATAGTAGGAGTGGGGTGTCCATCCCCTAACTGTAACAAGGCTCACAACTCTTACACTTTTGTACATGCAGGGGGAAAGTTTGCCACAAATGATGTTGTTGCTTGCACATTCTCTTCCAATTGTTCTTCGATAGTATTATCTGTCACCATGAAGCTAACATCAGTGGGGTCTGAAGATGAGGTTGTTGCATTATGAAGGTTAGAGATGTCAATGGAGGGAATAGGCAAGCATAAGAGAGAGGTCTCATCTAACTAGACATCTTTGTAGTAGGGGTCATTATTGATCTTATATTGCAAAGCCTCATGAACATGTGATATTCAAACATAGAAGCCAGATTGTTGGGAATCGACATTTCTTTTATTAACTATGAGTATATCCAAGTCATGTATATGGTGTGGCAAGTAATTTGCAATTACTGTAATATCTTGAGGAAAAAAAATAGTGTGGCCACTATATTTTAGTTGTCCTCCTCTTGCATAAGTAACTTGGAGGATAGGGCTAACTCTTGATATAAGCATCTCCTCGATTTGGGTAAGGCATTACAAACAAGAAGGTTGCTCTCCAGGGTCCATGTTGTTCCACTTTGAGAAGCAATTGCCTTTTTTTCTTTTAAAATGCATCTTGTACAAGCAGTAATACTATTGAAAATCCTAGTATTTATTCCTAGATATTGTTCCATGCATATTTGGCATGCTGATATGTTTGATAGGATGTCCAAATTTGAACGGAATGAATTCCTAGCAACGTAATAGTTTGCAGGAAGTGGTAGTGGATGGTATTTTTGGGAGGGAGAATTGGGGTGAATTGTAGATTGCATTTGAGGTGTCGGTGGCTGCAATGGCGAGGGGTTATTGGAAAGACAAGGTGGGGCTGTGGAGGAGCTTGCAAGGTTACTATGAAGCTTTTCTCTTCTTCGTCTATTAATAGAATCCTTATTTGCATGGTACCATAATCGTTTTAGATGATTACAATGAGAGTGTTGCGCTTCCATACTTTCAACTTGGTTTTCCATGGTATTGGTTGCTGAGGAACATACCAATGCAATTTTGTTTTTGCATTAGTTAACGATAAAGTTGAAAGAACACAATTAACTTAGGTGTGCAAAAAGAGCAAGGAGAATGCTTGAAGTATTAATCCTATGTATTGAATAACATGTGCAAATTATAACATTGTGGTATGAAGAAGTCTTTCTATTCTTTTCACTTGTAATTGTATAGAGACTTGGTTACATTTGGTGGTATTGACAACAACAAAAGTTGTACAACATATGCAAAGACTATACAGTATTGTGGAAAGTAAGAGGTACAACTAAAATCATATTGCAAAACATGTGCAGAAGATAACATTGTTGTATCAAAAAAGTATTTTATTCATTTTACTTGTAATTGTAGGCATACATGATTATATATGGAGGTATTGACATCAGCAAAAGTTGTACAACATCAGCAAAAACTATATAGTATTGTGGAAAGTAAGAGGTAGATGCAAAGTTTTTTAAAGAACTTTTATTGTTGTAATTACAAAGCTTTTCATTTCTTTCCCAGCAGAAGAATTCAAAGTAATGGCCACTTCAAAGAAAAATTGGTGCCCAAGAACTTGATCCAACACCTCTTTAGCAGCATCAGGTTTAGCTATAAGTAGTTGAAAATTTTCAGCGGATACGCCAAACAAGGTGTTTGGAGGACCTTTGAATGCAGTGACTTTAACAAGGGCACCTGTTCCATCATCTAAATCCACTTTGACCATGTAGCTAAAATCACATCCAGGGAGATCAATAGAACACTTTGGGCAATGAAAGCTATTGGGGTTATTTTCTACAACCTTCTTCTTACACTTCTTATTGCCCACCATAAGAGGACATGAGAGGTAGTAAAAATTTTCCAAGTGGACTTTTGTAATGCTTGCTTTTACGCAAACATTTGTTTTTACAAGATAGTTTGTACTGTTGATCGTTGCGATGTCAACTAGATTTGCAAATTTGTTGGAAGAAAGATGATCTATTGAGAGCGAAAGGAAGGGTGTTTCATTCCCTATAGTGGCATACCAGTCATGCAACGTTGATGCTTCTAAAAGTTTTGGATTAATGACAATTGTAGTTGCATATATAGTATCAAGAGCCTTTCCACGCCAGGAAGTTATACATCTAGATTTGATCAAGATAATTGGAGGGGTTGGTAGAAGAGGCATAGTATATAATTCTTTACCTTCAAATTCACAATGAGGGCCCCAAAGTGTAACATCAATGGACAAGCATGACATGTCTGTGATTGTTGTAGTACACTTTACTGTTTTAGAACCATCTCTCTTATGGATGGTTGATGCAGGGGAGATAGATAAAAGTATGCCTAGAACATCAACAACAGAATTAATAGGTAGTGATAGTAGGGAATCTATGCTCTTGATATGCAAGCTATGCATGGGGATTGTAGACTCTACACATGGTGAAGGAGTAATTGTTGATGATTTGTGTAGGAAAATTTCAAATGGGTTCATCGAGCTACTAAATTTTTTATTAGCAACTTGTACACGACCATTAGAAATAATTTATACAAAATTAGACTGCACAACATTATAGAACTCATCAACAAGTTCATTGAAGCATGTGACATGTATTTCGATGCCTTCTTTGTCAATGAGGTCAAAACCAAAAACTTTTCCTTCTCGGTTAGCATTGTGAAACTCATGGATTGGACTCTTTGTTAATGCTCTACTCTCAATGGACCAACACTTATAGTATGGGGTCAAAGATTTGATGGGAAGTAATTCAAGAGTGGGTATGGCTGGTTCTTCAGTAGATATTGCATTTTTTGTAAATCAAATGGGGTGTGGGAGCTAGTACGTGGAAAATGACTTGTTGCTTGCAGAAGAGGAGTTGGAGTGCCAATGAGTGGTGCTTTATTCAAGACCATTTCAAGATTGTTGATAATTATAGCTCTGAAATTGAACCATGTAAATGATTTAGGAAAATCAAATAAATGAATGACAGCAATATTGAAAAATAGAGTAAGGTTGGACGTACGTGTATTTCTCGAACAACTTGGATGTATATTTTGTAAGGTGGACAAAAGACCCAATGGCCATTGCTTCTTCAACAACAAGATTGTTGAACTGGCCGGGAAGCAAAGTTGGATGGGTATGGACACCATCAGAGAGTTCAATACGATATTTAACATTTGTTGATTGACCCTATTGTATAGCATTTATGGATGTGACCTATAATGAAGGGTCAAGATCAACCATGCCTGCAAGAATTTCTTCAACAGCATTTAGAGTTAGAGTTGCCATTGAGATGGTGAAAGGTAGTTGAAGTTTTGTGCCTGTGGGGAAGTTGTGAGTGTTAGAATTGGCTTTTATGACACGTCAAATTATGGTGCTCCTTAATTGATAACATATAGCCACATAGTTTATCTACATGTTTATAAAACCAATGGTTTGTGAATGGGATAATTTTATTGCAAACTATATAGTAAATGACTTTCTTGGAGTTTTCTATATAAAAAACAATATTTATCGAACTATAATGTGTGTAGTTCTTAAGATTTAATATATAGCAAAAAATAATGAGAAATGTAAACTATATTTGAATTTCGTAGTATAGATAATTGATTATTTGATGATGTATCTTGGTTTGTAGGCTATGGTTGGTTCATATGGATGTTTTTAATTTTGATGTTTTCTAATTTCTATTTCTTTGTTTTCAGCATGTTCTATCAATATGATGTGTTTTTCAAAAATCATATGGTTTTACTTTAAGATTGTTGTTTTCTAAAATTGTGATGATTCAACACTATGTTTCACAATAATATCACATATGAAAAGAAGCACAAATATGTAACATATGTGTGACATATAAAATTCTTTAGACAATTTAAAAAATCTGTTAATTTGATAGATAACAACAAAAGTGTTTAGAAAGAAATACAACACAACACAAAATGTTTGGGCAAGTGACTTACCACAAGACTTTGGAAAAAATGTGTCTTGCTAGCAACGATGTACAAGCAGAAGTCGCTCAAAAGCGAGACAATCCAAAACCAATCTCCTTAGAGTTGTTGTTTCTATCTATTGACAATTTTAAAAAAGTAGATCTAAGAATATGTGATTCAAACTATTGACAATTAAAACAAAAAAAACTAAGTATATCAGAATTTGCAGCTACCTAAAATTAGGCTTTTCACTAAAAGTATTACATTAATCCACTAAAAGTATTAAAATAATCCACTTAAAACGGGCTTTTGATTGTTAGTCCTGATAATATAACAAACACTTAAAATTTAGTTTGCTATTTAGTTCTTTGAGAAACATAAATTAAAATATTTTTGACACATAATGTAAAGGATGGTGTACATGGACTCAAGTTCTTTGAAATGAATCTGCACCATATATGTTTAACATTTGGACCACTTTAGAGAGCACTTTTGCAATTTAGTTTTATTGAGGGAGTGTTTTGAGTGCTTACAGAAGACAACAGCAAGCATAGAGTCTGAAGTAGTCAAAATAATCACTAATCAAACCATTAATCTTGAGGAAAAGGTCAATGAAATAAACAAGCCAACAATATGGCCTAGTAACCACTCAGGCCTCACTTCTGAACTAATGAACTTTCTATGTTTTCTAAGCAGCCATTTAAGGTCATCTGTGTTGCAAATCTTTGAAAAATTACATCCCTGCTACTAAGTCTCATAATCACTTCTAAAGTATGATCAATTCTCCCTCACCCCATTATTGACTTATCTCACATAGACAAGTTGATATTTATTGGAGAGCTAAAGCAGGAGGACATGACTGCCATGGTGGGCAGTGGAATTAGTGATGCACCAACATTAGGAAACTTTACAATGTCAAGTTATGTTCTAGAGTGCTTAATTAATTCAAAGATTTTGAGAGCATCCTTGGAAATTCCATGTTGTGCATATCCTGAAATCATTGCATTCAATGAGATTACATATCTTTGGACCATTTTTTCAAACAGAGAACATGCCTATTTTATGCTTCCACATTTTGCATAATGTCCACCAGGGCAGTTGCAACTGCAACAGTTGATAAAATTCCTCTTTTCTTTATGCTTTAATGGATGTCCATACCCTATTTGAAGGCTCCTATTTTGGCATAGGTAGGCAGGGAGAATGCTGGAAAAATTTGTGGTCTTTTACACCTTCCCATAGCATTTGCTTGAAAGTTTCTAATTTTTTTTAAAAAAATCCATTTTGTGCATATCCTGCAATCATTGCATTCCATGGGATAATATCTCTTTGAGGCATTATGTCAAACAGTTTACGTGCCTTTTCTATGTTTCCACATTAATTGAAGATGAATTTTTTTTATCCTATAAATTTTAACTCACAACCAATATTTTCCAATAAAAGAATGCAAAGATCTTGTATGAAGCTCAATAGCTCTAAATCCAGATATTTCTAGATCTACTTTTTGTTTATCGTGAATAGATTGAAGCAGCAAGCTATAGGGAGACTGAGTTTGTTTCATCTCAACTTTTCTTAAATTATACTTTGGTAGGGTTTCATAATATTTTCCTGCAAACTCTGCCCATTTTTCTTAGTGGCATCCTTACAGCACAACACAATTTGTGCAAAATTTTAAGGTAAGTCACTTGCCATGATTTAAATGAATTTTTTTATGGAAATCTATACACAGCCATATCACTTTTGTTGTGTTTTATTTCATTCTAATACAGTTCTGTTGTAATACTAAGTGTTAGACCCTTATTTGTTTCTTCACATGGAGATTTCTGAACTGTGAAATGAATTTTACATTCAATTGGCAGTTCCAAATTTTTGTTTATTTTGTTTTCCTTGCTCTTGAGGTTATTTATGTGACAATTTACCTGGCAACATTAATTAGTATTAAATGTATAGCAATTACTACTAAAGCTGTAAATGCAAGGGTTGCCAGAGCTATTTTTCCTTCACAATTTTGTGTCATTATACTATATCTTGTACTTTAAAGACCAAATGTAAAAAGGTAAGGGATTAGCATGACACAAATGACTAAAATTTTAAATAATTGTGTTGAATAAGTGACAAACAACTTGGTTTTCCAAATGGATACATCCTCTCACATGGTTGGTTACTTTAGGTACCAATATACTTTTGATGTTATTATATTCTTTTCTAAAACCACGTGTCTATTACTTAAAGAAAAATAGTTTGAGAGATCAACTTCCCACAGATGAAGAGAGCTAGCATCTATGCATTTGCATCAATTTTCAACAATTCAACATCCTCTAGGTGCAGTGTTGAGTGTGAGTGCTGAGTGGATCCTTCATTCTCATGAGTGCATACCTCTACTTATCAATCAAACTATAGTCATACAAGCTGTAAGAACACGAGTGGCAGTTTTGAAACAGTTCTTTTGTGCTTCCATGCTCCAAAATTCAACTCCTCATTATTGTTTTATCTGGCAAGTATGCAGTTTTGTTTGTGAGGTTGTTAACTAGTTTCTTGAGTCATCAGTTATATATACTGGCATTTCTGATCATTCTTTACAGAACAATTAGGTAATGCTTACTTGTTTGTTACATTATGTTCTTTCCTAAAAACTTTTATGTTTAATCAGTTGTTTGAATTTTTTTGTGTATATTTGTCTGGTCAGCTGCATGATTTAAATTTTAGACTGTTGTCAATGAATACCATATGAGTAACCAACTCTTTACTTGGACTTGTATGACTCTTTCCTGGAACTGAGTTATTTGACTTTTGATCTGATTCTTGTTGTAGACCTTGCAGAGTGCTTAATTGATTTATATTGAAATGTTTTTGGTATTTTGCTTCTGCTGCAAAAAAATGTATTTCCATATTTTTCACAGTTGATTTAAAGCTATTGGTTTTGTGATTTTTCTATAGACAATAAATAAAAGATACATGGAATATCTCTGCATGAACATTGAACATGAGTTAAGCAAAAATACATAAATAATAGAAGCTACTTGTTGCCACATGTATATATAAAATTTTGACGCCTACTTAATATTTTGACTAACTGTGTTCATACCGATTCTTGACAGTCCATGAAACATGGCATATTCAGTAGTACCAGAACCACCATTTTGGGATTTTCTGCATCAAATATAAAAATGAAAAAAACACAGTTCTATTCTGCATACTATTCTTCTCTATCAGCTTCTATTGTTTGTCAACGTTGATAATAAATTCTTCAATGACATGAAAGCTCAATTACAATCTATCATAGAAATAGAAAAACTAGAGATTCAGATTTGTTATAAATTAACAATAACCATATATTTCCCTTGTTTTAACATTGTGTTGTGTGTCAGTTATATCCCAATGCAAGATCGCCGGCTGTCATCATTGTCAGAGGAGGAAAGAGAGCCTGGGCAGTTGCCCAACAGGCCCAAGCAGCTTGAAGATGAGGAAGAGTCTTACGACCCTCCTTCTCAGTGTATATCCACATCACGGTGGGCAAAGGAGTATAATTCCCCCAGAGATTTGAAGTTTGAGGATGGACTGAGAAAGAGGAAAAAACAGTCCACAAGCATGGACAGTGAACAGGGCAGGTATTCATCATAGTGTGGTGGCATTAACAAGCAGGGTAGTGGGCAGAGTATTTCTCCTGAACCTGGTGAATACACAAGAGAGAGATTGGGAAGTTCAAGAGGAAAATCAAGAAGTTCTAATGAAGAATGAGACAGAGTGTGTAAATCTTTAGAACCCATTTTCCTCTTCTTCTTGGCAGGCTTCTTATTCCTAATGGCAACTGTAAAACCCTCTTTGAGAGGCGAGGATATTATCATCTGCTCTTAAATGCTCGTCTAAATAGTCCGTGAGGAGAAGATGTGAATGACAGATTATCCCGAATCTAGGGTTTGCAAATTTAAAAGAAAATATTTAGAAAACCATGTAAACCTACGGTTTCTCCCTAAAATCAAGGCAACAAGTGGCATACCTCAAGTTTCCGCACAGATTGGTGTCTTTCTTTCAACGATGCAGAGGAGAAAAATGATCACCTGGACTCTTCTTTCAAACGCAAAGCAAAGCAAATTAACTGTGATGTGCTGTGAAGGATGCAGATATTTTGCTTCTAATACAAATTGGGGCATTCTGTCGTGCTGTCAAGGAGGCCGACTTCTGCAATAAGTGTTGCCCCGATATTTTGCATTTTCTGCAATAACTGCTTGCAGATATTTTTTCGTCTTCTGCAATAAACTCTGTGCCATCCGAGAAAAATCATTGACCGGTTCAGATGCATTTGATCGCAGGCGATTGCTTGTGCACGAATCTACACCGTCAGATGCAAAAACACCTCCCAAATGCTAAGCATGGGATGCCTTCAAGATAATAAAGTAAACCACCATTATTAGTCAAATCAAACTATGCTCCTTTGACAACTCTATTACAAAACAATGAACAAATGTGAGTCCCCACGGTCATGATCGTGGCCAAGACTCTCACATGCCAAATAAATTCAACTTTTGAAATCTTCAAATGGTCAAAAGTTAATCTAATGTAATTTCCATGTCGAAAATTAAGTTAAATGTCATCTATATACTTTCTCCATTCGTAGACTGGAATACCCTTATATCTCCTCTCTACTCTCATTAATCGATGGCTAAACACTCCACCATCACCGCTTTTACTAATAATGTTGTTAATATTTCAATCAAACCACACTTTGGTAATTTTGTCATTTAATTATTGGGTTTCTAATTTGTTAAACATTTAAAGGTTGTTATTGTAAAAATGTGTTGGTTGCATGTATTGCATCGTAATACTATCATGATCACGCGAGGAGGATCACCCTAATAGAGAATCCCAACATTAAGGTTTCAACAATATAATTAGGATGATGCAGATATTTTCATAATCCTTCTCAGATAAGTACCCTTTCTTACCTACATTACTACTAATGAAATCATAAGCACAATCATATATCACATTGATTTACTGGAATAAGATTTTAATCTATACAATAATTTCAATAAATTCCAATTCATATTCATAGTTTACAAGTGACTAATAATGCTCATGGAAATGATAATAAAACATCTCAATAATGAGACATATGCACATTGTCAAAATCATACTCATGCATTTTGAAATATATCTAAGCATCTAGTTTGGAGAAATATATAACAAAATTAAGATTTTATTATTCACATACGAAGCGGGGTCTTACACTTCTCTCATACAAGTAATAGTTGCTTGTAATTTCATTCTCATCTCTTTTAATTTTTGCTCTCATGAAGATGCTCCAAGTTAATTGTGGAAATTTGATAATCCTAAGAAACAACAAAAAAAAAACTAAAATACAAATACAAAAAATATGCTACAAAATATCATAACCCAAAGTAGCAACAACAACAACAAAGACTAAAATTACTAAAGTTGGAAAGCACTACAAATAGCTACATAACAGATAAACTTGAACATTAAAAATCTCTAACTCATGTTAAGAACATTTATGACCTTTAGATGAGATTTCCCTATAGAACAAAAATGGTTTCATCCTTTGATCCTTTGAAAAAAGGGTATTCATCGTCTAATGTCTTTAAAATCCAAGGGTTTCCATTGTTAGATCTAATTCATTGAATAAAAGGATCAAAAGAATGTTGACAAATTTTTTTGATATAATGAATCATCTCTTGAAATAATATATATCTTCCCCTTAAATATCTTAGATCAACAACTAGAAATAAACCTCATGTGTATCACTTTTTTAGTCATTCAACACTTGTCACCAAGGTTGATAACTTGGTCAAATAGTTTGTTGGTTTGCACATTCCAAGTGATCGAAAGGTTGACACCTATAGGAAACGTGTCTTCTAATTTGTGCCACATCATGGGGCACTTGTCAATCCACATGATAGGTGGATTGCATATTCCTTACCTATATAGGGAACCTCATATTGTACATTTTAATCAACTCTTTTATCAATCTCTTTAATAATGTGAATTAAACTCATTATATGCAAGTGTTTTTGTGGAAGCACAAGGTTTTTGCTATTATGATCTTTGATAAAAATCCTAATAATAAGCAATTTAGGTTTGTACAATAGCTTGGTAGATAAACATAAATAGCTTGATATTTTTATGAGGTATATGAAGATGATATTTATAGCCCATAATTCCTTGTAAGTTAGTCAACCTAGACTTAGTCTCAAATAGAAAGTGTTTATATTAAGTGAGTGAACCTTTTCTATCAAAACTATTATGTATTTTGAAATTGTGTACACCATACCTATAAAATATAACTTAATAAATAATATTTATTCTCAACTTTATGCACAAGAGCTTATACCATAGGACCTTAGACTTAAGAAAATCATGAGTAGCATTAGATTGTGAATTACAATACTTTTTATTGATATATGATATAATTCTCTTCAAAATATGCCACCAAATAATGTTTTTGTCATCAAGTATCTTATAATTTTTTGTACAAAAATTCACCTTCTAGAACTAGTGTAAACCCCCATCTTTGATTATAAGTCACTTGAATTTTCATGAAGAAATAATGATTTTTTTTATGGAGCGCAAGCAATTAAAATAGTGTATGTTGACTACTAATGTGATGCACAACCTTAGGCATACTAAAACTTTTAACAGAGAACTTTTTGAGAATGAATGTCGTAAATAATATGCAATGAAATTGGATGCATACCTCTTTAGGAACCTCCAGGCTGTGATTAGTGTGCTTGGATATATATTCAAGATTTGAAATGAATATTTTATATTTATTTTGTAGCTAAACATTTCTTCCTAAAGGAATATGACAAGTCACAAATTTTGATAGATAGCTTTGAGAAATACGATTGAACTTGTGTAGAATAAATCATAGTAAAAATTTGATATCAATTTAAATGCTTTATGATCAAATGTAGTGAGATGTGGTATGATCTTCAACCAAAAACTCTCAAATGCATGAATGATGTTTAGAACAATGATATTTCTTATTAATTGATAATTGTCCTTTCCAATAAGAGTATGCTAACATGAGCTTGATTAAGAAACCTAAAAAATGAATAAATATGAAAGGAAATATCTCTTGATGATACAAGACTACTTGTATACCTGAAATGCTCTTCTTGTATTAATATAATTAAATAATAATGAAATCATTGTAGCATATATGTGGTTTGTTTAAGATGGAAAAAATTCATTCATCTTCAATACTCTAATTAATATAATCTCAAAACAATAAATAATTTCATTGATTACAACTATGCAAACAATAAAATCACATTCTTTTCATTCAAATGTTACTTTATATACAAATGCAAAGGCAATTCAACCCTTTTTGTTGTTCAAATAAATTTTATAAATGACTATTAAGCATGTAACAAAAATCAAAATTTGCAACATTCTTAAATAAAATAAAAACTATAAACATTCAAATCATTAAAAGATCAAAGAAAAATATTTTCTTTAAAGAAGATTTCTTCCATTAAAATAAAAATTCAAATAATAAACACAATTTATTTACCAAAACTAATTTTGTGGGTTGGTGTTACATGGAACTTTTCTACCTATAAATAAATACAATAAAAAAATTAAATAATTATTGGTTTGTCAATATCAAACCACGTCTTTGACAGCTCTATTACAAAACAATAATGCACAAACACGGGGTCCCCACGCATCACGACTCTAACACGCCAAATAAATTCAACTTTGAAATCTTCAAAATGGTCGAAAGTCAAGCTTCTGAATTCTCCACGTCGAGTGCACTAAGTGTCGTGTATATATACTCTTGTCCATTCAGAGACTGAATACCATATATCAAACCTCATATCTCCTCTCTATTTCTCACACTGGGATGGCCAAACACTCCACCATCACTCTTTTACTAATGATGTTGTTAATATTACAATCAGACTGCCGGCTCCTTGGTAATATTGTCATTTAATTATTGGGTTTCTAATTTCTTAACCGTTTAAAGGTGGTTATTGTAAAGATGTGTTGGTTGCATGTGCAGACTGTAATACTATCGATGATCACGCGGGGAAGATGGGCTAAACAGAGAAGCCCAACTTTAAGGTTTCAAATAATAAAATTAGTATGACAGTAGATTTTCATAATCCCCCTTTCTTGGTTTGTTTTCCTAGAATAGGAAAGTGTTCTTCTCATCACAGCAAGGGAAAATATCTAGGTTTCTTCAGAACTTACATATTTTAGTTCCGATGTTTAAAGAATCGAATGTTAGCTTTTAAAATAGTTTAAAATTTGTAAGTATCTTATTATTAAAAAACAGTTATAAGACATTTGAGTTATGTTGTATTGGTGATTAAATAGATGCAAAAGAGTAGCACGGAAGAGAAAGAAGGTTTCTATCGCAGGAGATTGACAGGCGAAGGCGATCATCACGGTGTTCAGCACGGAAACACGC
>VDFB02091159.1:0-22669 GCA_007258455.2 Sequoia sempervirens | reverse complement strand
CCAAATGAATTGTGTCTATCCTTATTATGTGTCACCCTTAATATTCTCATTACTCCAAATGAATTGTCACCCTTATTATCGTGATTAATATGCAATTTCGTGCATGACACAGCTTGATTAACAACCCCAAATGGGTTTTGTTACCCGCAAGCCATATATTGCATGCACTTTCTAGCCCAACACTTTCTAGCCCAATATTGCAAGCACTTTCTTTTTAGGTCTGACAAACTTTAGTGGTAGAAGATTGAGCAAAGAAAGCTATGTCACGGTGGAATAAATTAACCAAATGGGTTTTGTCACCAAACAAGCCATTAAGTCTCACAAACTTTAGTGGTAAAAGATAGTGGTAGAAGATTGAGCAAATAAAGCTATGTTGTGGTGGAACAAATTAACCAAATGGGTTTTGTCACCCAAAAAACCATATATTGTATGCACTTTCTAGCCCGATATTGCAAGCACTTTCTTTTTAAGCCTGACAAACTTTAGTGGTAGAAGATTGAGCAAAGTAAGCTATGTCATGGTGGAAGGAGTCTCTACTATCTTATGGCTAAAATTTTAGAGAATTTTGAGGATTTGACACCAAAATCCCAAGTAATCTACAATAAAGTAATTGAAGTTAAATTTACATTCACTGAACACACTAATATATGTACAAGAAAAATCATTACATCCATTCCATTGCCTTTCGATTAGCACGAAGGGCGTACCCATATCCATGAATTTTGAAAATAAATTATAGTATACGTGCTTTTTCATTTAGGATTTTTTAAAAATTAAACGAAATCTGAAGTAACTTTGGATACTGACCGGTTGAGAATCTTTTTTGATTGCGTTGAAAAGAACAATGGAATTTTGAATTTGGGACTTGGAAAAGTAGCACAACAGATGAAAATTTTACTAATCCAATGTATGATGTTAGAGCGAGAGCGAGAAAGGCAAATTTGGTTGGTGAGGAGATAAAATAGTGCTTATATACTCTCAAAGCTCTTTTATATTACTATCATTAGACATACTTAATGAAATCGCTCTGGCTTCTATCTCTACCCTTTTAAAGCAGATTATACATTTAAATCACGTCCTTTCAATATTGATAACGTAGAAGACAAAATTTTTTCTTACATATAGAAGTTAAATACTAGGCTGGCTTAAAAACTGCAGAGGACAGGAGCTTAGAAAGTTACCACTATTAGGCTTCCATGTGGAGGGGAGAACTGGGCGGTGCATACTTATGGACACCCATACCAGGGGAAGGATTCTGTTCGACTCGTTCCGCCACCACCTCTCCCTCCACCACCGCGGTGTGCGACACAGAGCCGTCCTCTCTTACGTTGCTCACAATGCCCACTTGTGCTGCTCTTTCTCCTTCTCTCTCTAAATTCCTGTTTTTGAAAGTGGTAGACTGCATTGTGGAGGCTAGACCGCCCTTCTCCACGTAACTGAAGGTGCTATTTTCTTGGCTTTGCATGGCGGCCGCCTCTTCGCCCCTTATCACTCTCTCGCCCACCTCCCCTCCGATTTGAAACACGTCCCCGTATGTTACCGCCGCCTTCTTCTGCTCATCTTCGCTCATGTTTGAAGCTTAATCAAAACCAAATGCCTTTGAAGATTTCCTGGTTTGGTTATCACAGCAAATCTCGTTGCCAATGTTCCTACTTTACTAGTACGTGCCCTCAAATAGCCAGGCAGAGTCGAGATCTGTGGACCAGGAAACTTTGTGAAGATGAAACGTGTCTGTAATAATGTGTACGTGTTATTGACGTGGACGGTTGTAGACGTGCCAGTAAATCTTAAAGTGGATGGGTGTAGACGTGCCAATGTTATTACTTTACAATGTTATTAAAGGGAGTTTTTTTTTTGCCTTCTTTTGTCTATTTTTCTTGTTTCTTATAACAATCATTTTGAAGCAGGATAATCTTTCAGTTCTTTCTTCTATTTCAATTTGATCTCTCAAAATTATGGGTCCCATTATGTTTGATTGGATCAAAAGACATTCAGTATGTGTCATTCTTAGAAAGTCATTTATTTTACTATCCAATTGTTTTATACGTGGATAAATGAACATTATATGTGTTATTGTAGAAAGCCATTTATTTTCTCATCTTGTTTTCTGATTTCCTACCCAACACCCTAAAATAAGATAGAAAACATGTTAAATCATTTTAGTCTCTTGAATTTTGCTTATATTTCAATTTAATTTAGAAAGGTCAATCACATTATATCTAGATGGACTAATAAGTATATGCCACATGTTGAACACACCTAGAGACTGAGAGAGGGGGTGAGGTGTGAATAAGTCTATTAAAAAACTTAAGCTCTTTCGAAACTTGAACTTTTTAGCACTTAACCAAATCAAAACTCTTAAACAAAATAGTAATAGAGAAGGATATAATAGTATAAGGCTTCAACAACTTCAACGATCAAAGATATAGCAATTCTAACTCCAATAAGATCAACAATAATGATTTAAAAGAGACAAGAACACATCCACAAGATGAAACCGAATTTACATGGAAAACCTAATGAGGAAAAAACCATGGTGAGAGCTAACTCACAATATAAAGGCTTACTACCAAAATGGATTTGCAAACTAAGGCACACTATCTTAGAGCAAGATACAAAGGAATTGCAAAACTAAAGCAAACACAACTCCAGGTGCAAGATACAAGGACCTGATAAGATTCACTATCTTAGATTAGGATACAAAGAGTATAAAGAATTACAATGTTTGTCAACAATTCACTTTGTTGACTAAGGCATTAAGACACATCTGATCTTTCTTCTTCACACTGTAGCACTAACTCTGCTAAATATTCAATGTATTCCATATTCACATTTCCTTGCACTTGTTTAGACTTCCATACTTCTTGTATTCAAATGATCTTGCATTTATATCCGCTACAACTCTTCAAAGCCTCAGTTAGGTCCATTAGGAAGAAGATAAATAATGAATTCAACAAGTCGGCCACAACAACATACTATGGTCCTATCCTAAGCATAGAGAGGACCAAAAACAATCTTATTACATCTTCCAATGTGATCCAAAGTAGTTCACATGCTAGTGCACATCAACCTAGAAGTCGACAACAAGGAAACATGTAGATGCAAAATGTGAAGCACATAACCAGTTGGTCCAAAAACATGTACTTTTGATTGAATTGACTATGCAATTCTAACCAAGATAGGTCAAGACCCAAAAACATCTTAACACATCTTCAATTGCTGACGCAAACCTCCAAGCACATGGAACAAGCCCTGTCGGCCAAATATCCACAAATAACCCAAAAATCCAACTCAAGACACAATGCAACACCAAAGAGGCCAATCAAAAAGGTGTGGATCACATGGGGATGTTCTGTGAACATCCAACAACACTTACAAAACTTCTTCATACTGTCATGCCACTAGCAAACACCACAATCCAAATAGGAACAAAATACTTCATCCCAGAAACACAAAATGCTCAATCATGAGATATAACATTAACAAATCAACTTGTGAACCACTTTAGCACATAAAATTGGAATTGAGATACTACACAAACATTGAGAACACATTCACCAAAACATAGGAGAAGAGACATCAATGTGGAGAAATGTGAAGAAATTTGGAGCATTTTCTAGACCAGTCCAAACAACCAACAACACTACCAACCTTCTATAATTCACAAAAATCTCCTTGTCAACACCGTTGACCTGAAAAGATAGGAGTGCAACATCCACAAAACATCGAATTTGAATCCCAAACAACAAGACCGTATCTTCAATAGTGGAGGAATGCAAAGCATTCTCCCAAACAGACTTCAATGCAACTTCCAGGAATAGAACCTTTCAATAACTTGTGAAGGAATTTTTTTTTTTTAGCAACACATGCTTCATCAAAAACATCAGGAGAGAGAATATGACATATTGTAGACCTTCAACATGTCTCCACTATCAACAATACTTCTAATGCTTCTAATCCTCATCGTAATATATCATTATGAAACCAACTCTGCTGATAACACCAATACTTTTAATACTTCTTTAATTGACATCAGACAAGGCATGACATCCAATCGTGAACTTCAACAACACCATATATCAATGTTGGCCCAAATTGAAAGTTGTCAACAATGACAATTTATTCCAACAGTCTTCCTCACTTCTCAAGTGCAAACAATAATGAAAACCACATACAATTCATCAAGTGTTGTCATTAGCCACTGACAACAAACTCATCAACCACTACCAAACATATAGCAATATTCATCAAGTGTTGACACCAAAGACAACCAACAATCAGTGTTGACATCAATGACAACAACTACCAACAATCTCCCCCTTGGAATTGATGGTCCAATACACATATGCTCACTCTCCTCCTTTGACATCAAGGACAATGGGCAACACACACCTGCATGTAGAAGGAACCAAAATATTCTTTGACTTCAAGACAAAGGAGCAAATATCTTCAATGGAAACAACATAAACTCCCCCTTTGACCAACAATACTTCTTTTTCATACATGCACAATGTCTACACATCTATACCAAACTTCCCCTTACTACCAACTCCCCCTGAGTTGTAGCATAAATCAATCTAGGATAAAAAGATAAGGAATTAATTTCTCCCCTTGGCAAGATCCACCATCTATGCATCTAGTTAGAACAAGAAGGGGCAATAACCCTTAGCTTTTTCTAGAGATATACTCAAAAGTATCCTTTGAAAGTTCCTTTGTGAATATATCTACAATCTGGTCCTTGGAAGGCACATACTTCATTCTAATTTCATGCTCTGCAACCTTCTCTCTCAAAAAGTGATACTAGATAGAGATGTGTTTAGTCCTTGAATGAATTACTAGATTCTTGGAAGTATTAATTGCACTTTTGTGTTGTCACACAATATAGGAATAGGCTCATCATAAACCACCTTCACATCCTTCAAAGTCTACTTCATCCAAAGCACTTAGGTGCAAGAAGATGCTGCAACAATGTATTTAACTTCTGTTGTGGATAAAGTTATTGAGTCTTGCTTTTTACTGAACCAAGGGACCAATTTGTCCCTCAAAAATAATGCACTTCCACTTGTACTTCTTCGGCCATCCACACAACCTGCCCAGTAAACATCAGTATAGGCACTTAGAGAAAAGTTATATTATCGTTTTTATACCACAGGCCATAATCCAAAGTTCCCTTCAAATATCTAAAATATCATTTTCACATCTTTCTCATGAGATTGCTTAGGATTGACTTGAAACCTGACAACCAAACATACCACATGCATAATATCAGGTCTAGAAGTAGTTAAGTACAATAATCCTCCTATCATAGACCTATGAAGAGTTTGATCAACTTTTGGAGACTCATCAGATTTGCTCAAGTGACAACTAATCACCATAGGAGTACCCACTAGTTTGGAATCTTCCATCTCTAATCTCTTCAACGTTTCTGTTACATATTTAGCCTAAGAGATAAAGATACCACCATCTTGCTGAATAATTTGAAGCCCAAGGAAGAAGGATAACTCACCAATCATTGACACTTCAAAGTCTTTTTGTATCTCTTTTGCAAAATGTTTACACATATCATCATCTCCATCAAAGATGATGTCATCAACATATACAACCATAATCAACAACTTGTCAAGTCCCAAACCTTAATGTACAGATTACTATTTGCATTCCCTTTCTTGAACCCTTGCTGAAGTAAGTACTTATCCAATCTAGCATACCAAGCTCTAGGAGCTTGTGTGAGACTATATAGAGCTTTCTTGAGTTTTCAAACCATGTTTGGATTCTTTGATAGCTAAAAATCATCTAGTTTCTCAATATATACCTCTTCCTCTAGATCACCATTCAGGAAGGTTGACTTGACATCCATTTGATATACCTTGAAGTTCTTATGAGCAACAAGAGCAAGAAACATCCTTATTTCTTCCATCCTAGCTACCAGAGCAAAAGTCTCCTCAAAATCAATACCTTCAACTTGTGAATAGCCCTTGCAAACTAGTCTAGCTTTATTCCTTACAACTTCACCATCTTCATTCAATCTTCTCTAGAAAACCCACTTAGTTCCAATCACATTCTTATCTAGAGGTCTGGGAACTAATTCCCAAGTCTAATTCTTCTCTATTTGATCTAGTTCTTCCTCCATTTCCTTTATCCAATTATCATCTTTGTTAGCATCAACAAATTTCTTGGGCTCACCTTTTGATAACAAACACAAATCTACTTGCTCACTAGCTCTTACAAACTTTCTCTTGGTTAGCACAACTGCATCCTTATCTCCAATGATCTAGTCTGTAGAATGATTCCTTTGGACATACTTGGTTGGAGTTTGGAGAGTCTTCACTGGTTCTGATTCCTTCTCCTCTTTCTCTTCTACTTCTACTACTACTTCAATCTAGGGAGGTATATCAAATCCACAAACCTCTTGTTCTTGTGAAATCTAACACAAGTCTTCATCTACTTTGACATTTGTCCTTTCAACCATCTTTCTCAATTTCTTGTTGTAGCATCTGTATGCCTTGCTCTTGGTTGATTAACCAAGAAATATTCCTTCATCATACCTTGAATCAAACTTTCCAATGTCTCCATCTCTTCTAATGTGGCATTTGTTGCCAAATGTTTTGAAGTATTTAATTGTAGGAGGCCTTCCATACCACAACTCATAAGGATTCTTAGTGCTATTGACCCTCAACTGCACTTTGTTAAGAAAATAGACAACAGTGTGAACTACTTCCTTCCAATACATATTAGACAAATAAACACTTTCATCATTTCCCTAGCCATATATTGCACTATCCTATTCTTCCTTTCAACTACCCCATTTTGTCAAGGGGTTCTAAGAGAAAAAAAATGTCTCCTAATGCCATGATCTTCATAAATTTTTTCAAATTCATATAATGTAAATTCACCTCCTCTATTCGACCTTAAACATTCGATCTTAACATCCATTTCATTCTTAACTTTTTCTTTAAAAATCTTAAACTTATCAAAGGCTTTTTTTTTTCTCTCTTAAGAATAAAACCCAAGTCATTTTAGTGTAATCATCTATAGGCAACATAAAGTACCTTTCACCTTGTTGACTCCTTATTTTTGTAGGTCCACATAGATCAATGTGGATCAATTTCAATGGCCTTGAAACATAACACTTCTTGCTTTTGAAACTAGTCTTTGTTCGCTTTCCCATTTGACATTCTTTGCACAATGTGTTTGTAGGCTTGATTATTTTGGGCTTATCTCTCACTGCATGAGAGGAACTCATCTTCACCATAGTGTCAAAATTGATGTGACCCATTATTTTGTGCCATAACCAACACTCTCTATACTGAGCTAATAAGCAAATCCTTCCATTAGCCTCCTTTAGATGATATACATTACCACTTGTCCTTATTCCTTCAACAACTATATTTTCAGACCTTTCCTTTTTGATCTCACAACCATTAGCATTTAAAGTAAGGTTGTATTCCTTGCTACATGTCTAGGTGACAATGAGAAGATTAAGCTTCAAACCTTTGACATAAAGGACATCTTTAGTTCTATTATTTCCATCAATTGTTATATCACCTTTTCCACATATTTGTGTTGATTTGTCATTAACAAACTTAACAACTCCACCATTAACCTTCTTGCTCAAGACTAATGAACCTTCCTCTGTCACCAGTCATGTGGTGAGAACAACCATTGTCACTCACCCAATCATTTTCCTCTTCCTTTGCATGAAAGGAATATTGCCATTGATCTTTCATTGACCTTATTGCTTTGCAAGGTACTGGACTCTTACATTCTCCACTATTGTTATTTTTACCTCCCAAAGCCATGAATAGGTTCTCATCATTTAAATCATTATATTCATCTTCAAAGGAACAATTGTTCTCCTTAGATTAGAAACCTCTTTTGTTTTTCTCTTTTTTGTTATCATGGAGATATCTTATCCATGTCAACCTACCCCTATTGCATTGGAAGCTTAAGTAGTTGGGAAAATACTACTGGTTGGAACTAGAATGCATACTTCATAAATTTTTCAATGAATCTCTTGAGGTACTGGAAGATTTCCTAACTATCTTTACATCATCTTTTGCAACTTTCTTCTCCAAAGCCTTTCTTTGTCACCAATGTTGACTTCAACATTTTCATCTTTCCTCTCAACATTGATCGATGTCTCCTCATCCTTCTTATCTTCAGTACCAGATGCATTCACATCCTTTTTCTCAACATCCACAAATTTATCAAGGCTATCCAAATGCATATTCATCTCTTGGTTCCCTTGTGCATACTCTGCATTTATCTCTAGTTTTGAAGGAGGGGCATCCTCCTTTTCTGATTCTATAGAATTTATTACTATAGTGGTATTTTCTCTTACTGGAAGAGCATCACCTGTAGTACCTTCTCTTGTAGTGGTCTCTACATCGGTAACACCTACAAAATTTTCTTCCACACCAGGATGAGTTTCATCCTGCACATTCTCTTCTTCTACAACATGCTCATGTTGAGTATCATCTTGTTGTGCTTCTTCTGCTTCATTAACATCTAGAGCCAACATATCATCATGCATTTCCTTTGCACTGTCTAGAGTCAGACCTAATCTTTGTGCCAAATTTGCAACCTTCTCAATTGTTTCATTTTGAAGCCTTTCAAGATCATTTTGATCTACGCTCATAAGGGTGTTTACCCTTTGATTAGTTCGAAACTATTTTTTGTATAATTGAGACAATGTGACTTTATTCTCTTTCGAGAGAGGCGCACTAATCTTCTCCAAAGAAAAAGACCTCAATTTTGCTTCTTCATCAAATGCCTCCTGTCTTCTTGCATACAATACATCCCTCAATTCTACAGGAAATTTATTTTCAATATTCTTCATATTTACTTCAAAAGTAATAATGTATTTTACAATTGCTTCTTCAATAGTAGCCTTATCTCTGTCATTAGCAATAGTAAATAGAGCATCAATTTTCTCTAGCATCTCATGTTCTACAATCCCCTTGAATCAAGCATCTAATTTCTTAGGACTATGCGACCTTACCAGAGTCTTCTTCTTTTTCTTTTTCTTGTCTTTAGGTGACTTCTTCTCTTTGTCAGAATCTATTTTGTTTTCTCTCATATTGATGATAAAGGATTTTTTTTCCTTTTCTACTTTTTCCCCATCATTTGTATCCACAATGTTAGTGCCTACTTTCTTTGCACTTGCTTCTCCTTGTGAAGCTTCATATTTTCTTCTTCGGGCCAATTGTGGTCCTTCCTTCTTCATCATTAACATTCACTTCCAAGTATGTCTCTCTTGTTGCTTTTGTTTTAACTCTTCTTACAGGGCCTATTTGTTGTGTTGTTGAAGTGGCATTTTCTTTTACAAGCATCTTTTGCTGCTTTGTCAAAGTAGACTTCTCCTTCACTGGAGTACTTGCAGACTCTTTCCTCTTCTCACCAATGACAAACTTAGTCTCGAAGGACTTTGGGACAACCGAAGGAGTGGTAGCTTTTCTACCAAATCTCCTAACACTTGATGATCCTCCCGATGAGCTAGACATGGCTTTAGCCTTCTCTATTTGTTCTTTTGTAAGGCCCATTACCTCCGCAACTTGTGTAGTCATCTTCTGAACTATTTTTGATATTTTTTTTCCTTTGATTCATATGCACCTCCATGTACTTCTCCTCATAGGTGTCATATCTCTCCTCAGAGGTATCTCTGGGTTTACTCAGCATAAAGTCTACTGAGCCGGCGATTTCTTCCTCTATAATCTCATATCCCATCTTTGGGATCCAAACAGTCCTAAGCTCAATAGCCTCTATGATGCAACTATCTTTTGTCACCAAGAATGTGATATCATTCTTGTATTTCTCCACCATGCTTTGGGGAATCATTTCTCTAGTTTGCATATTCAGCTGAAAGGTCTTGAAAAATCCCCATAATGTTGCTTCTTGTGTCTCCACATTACCTAACCTCCTTAGGTGGTCTCTGATTTGATGTGTTACCAATCTATCCTTCAACCATGCTATATTCTTTGTTCCAGGAACCTCATTCAAGAAGTAAAACAACAAACAAATGATTAATGTGCCAAACTTGAAAGGATTTTTTGAATCCTTTGTCTTATGCAAGCTCTCAATTAATTATGACATCAATAACTCACATAAATCGTAATCCACACCCTTCACAACCATCTCATATGTTGTAACAACCATCTTCTTTTTACAAGGAAATTACCAAGAAATTTTCACCAAATAGTTAATAACTGATATTCAAGGTAAAAAAAGACACTTTCTTTTTAGGAAAACATGCTACTGCATAACTATTTTCAGTTAGATATAACAAAACATCTATAAATACTTTTCCTAATGAAAGGATTTACTTCCTTTACTTTTTGCATCACAATTCAATGATTTTAATTTAGTTACAAGCAATAACTTAAAGACTAAAAGGTCATAGATCCTTATCTAGATTTTTTTTGTCTTCCAAGACTTGGCATGTCATCTACAAGAGGGAGAGCATCACCTGGGTGCTTTACTTCCAACCACAGACTTAAGTGGTCACTCGCATTCCTTCCTAACTAGAAGTGGCCTTGCTCTAAAATGAAGGGATTAGTTGGGAACCCTCTTAGTTCTGTCATCTTAACTCTGGTGTTGTGCCCTACTTAACAAATACAGTCGCAAAACTATGGATACCTTCCAACTATGTATGACATCTCTGATTAGCTAAGTATCTAGATCATAGTGAACCAACAAGTGCATGCAGAGACAACTGCACTCACTATGGCCAAAGTATTTGTATTGTAGATACAATCACTACCAAGAGCGAAGTCATTTGTTTATCCACCGTACTTGACTTGGAATACATTTCCTGGCCTAGGGTATACTAGAACCAACTGTTCCACCCAATAAACATTCACAAAGAACATATGACTCAACATAACTTGTCTTACTAGACATAACTCAACTGAGTTGATAAGATGTTAGATCTTTCTCGAACCATTAGGTTACTTGGCCTAATTATCGAGTCTTGGTAATTGCCATTGGTTCAAGATAAACAAAATACAAGGGGTATTTCCCCACATAGTGGTTTACCTGGTATTTACTTGCTAATACAAACAAGTAACTTGACCTGACTGGCCATAGACTGACAAAGAAACCTTCCTTAACATAATACCCTCTATTGGGTGGTATCCGACTCAATACAATACCCTAGAAGGGTTTGAGACACTTACAATGAAATAGTTTTACATTTCAAGGAAAATAAATCAAATCACAATTCATTTGTCAAAAGGAAACAAGGATTTTATCCTTTTATTGTTTAGGCAATCTTGCAACTGGAGCACCTAACATGTTCATTAATTCATTACCTCATCTTTACTCACATTCTTTATTTATTGAAAATTTATGTTTAATCATATGTAACTACTAATAGATATTAGTCTTAAGCTGAAGATCTCTTCTTCTTGTTATAGTCTCGAATGTTTAGTGTTTTAGCTTCGTTATAGAGTCCTTCCTTACAAAGTGAGTAACTCATCTGGGTGGTTGGTTATTTTTGACTCGAACACCCGAATTACTTTCATGTAACTTCCTGGGTCTTGGCTTCAAGCACTTGTTCGAGTCTTAACCCTAACCCTTGAGAGCGACTACTCTCATGATAAAACTTTAATAAATTCTTGTCACAAAATAATATCTTCTTGACCTTCTCGGTCATTAATGTAGTATGACTATTACATAGGTAAGTCTACACTGTAAGGGTGAGATCTCTGTTAAGAATATAAATTCCTTTAGGTTTAGGTCCTTCATGAATTTCAATGAAATCTTGTCAACCAAGGAGAAGCATAATTGTAGACCAACTGGCCAACCTTACAATAAATCAGCATAACATATATAAGTGCTTACTTATCAAGTTTATGATATGACCGGTTTGGTATGATACCTCAAGCATTGAATCCCATTGTTACGTATCTGCAACAACTAGAGCCTAAGCTACTACCTCTAATTCAAGCCCTAACCTGGATCAAAATTTTTTACCTTCTCACCTATTCTTAGGTTTCCTTTGCATTATTGATGACATTGTGCCATTATTAGGCAATACACCTGGTCATTTAAATGATTCTGACCTAAGTTGAATTGAACTTGTTCAATCAGTAGGAAACTTAAACAAAACCTTTACTCAACATTACTTCACTTTCTAGTCATAACTTGTTGGTTTAGTTTCATCTCACCTCAAACTCACAAATTATTTAATGTAGCTACCTAATCTTGGCATCTGCCACTAGTTCATAGCATACCAACTTAGAGAGTGCCTACTCTTAAAATCAAGACTCAAGGAATTCCTTGTCGACAAAATAATTACTTAACTCGACTATTCATAAAGTACATTTAAGACTCCATTCATAAAATACCCTTATTTGGGTGGTTGAAAATTAACTTAAAAAACCCTTGAAGGGGGTTTACCTGTTGAAGACAAGTGTAAAATTTTATTTCAAGAAAAAGATTCAATCCCAAAAATCTTCCCATATGAGGTTAAGCAAGTAAATCCAGATCTTTAAGAAACATTAATTCCTAGTGTTATCTAGCATCTAGATATTCTTAACACTCTATTACTACCTCCTTACAACCTTTCGTTCTTGACTCAAACCCTAGAAGAGCAGTGGGTTAGCATTTATTGATTTTGTGTTCATTTAAGAATTTAATTCACAATTGTTTGCATCCAATCAAAGTTCACAACTAACAAGAGACTAAGACATTTTATCTCTAATAAAAGAGGACCTCACATTTCATAAGAGGCCAAAACTATAATCCATGTAGGCATGGGAATTCAAAGTACGCATACCCTAACTGATTTTAAAGATTCAACACATTCCAAGAACTTGCAATAATACACTATCTCAACCCAGTCGATTTAAAGAATCTATTAAAGAATTACTCAAGAGAAAGACTGCAACCATGCATAACCATGCATTAGCTGGTTTAAATACATCATTTTCAATCTTTCTCAAACAATAAAGAATTAGAAGGGTAAATAAAGTTGCACTTTCTTGTGCATTGTCTTGGTAAAGTGTATGTGACTTATTCTTTTGCTCCACAAGCTATCCTAGCTCTGATTATTTGCTACAGTGGCTCTTTCCTTTCTTGAATATGCTCAAGAATGGGATACTAACCAACTTCGTGCTTACACTCTCTCTCCCCTTTCAACTTATGGTTCCTACTCACTCAGCAAGAACATGTTTCCCCTTTTTTTTTTAATCTTCGCTATATCCAATGCAAAAGTAATATATTTCTTCTTTCCCACAATGGTATCTGCCCTCCTTATTCGAGCACTCTTTTTTTTTTCAGACTCTCCTGCCTCTTATCGTTCTTCCCGATAGTTTTCTTCTCACTATTTTCGTATCTCCCCCTGCTTGGCAATGTTATCATATTTTTATTCACCTCGACCACTCACTGTCGAGTTGTTCCCCCCAAACAATTGTCAAAAGATAATCCTATATCCCCTCCCAAGATTACCATCAAAATCTTTTAGCAAGAAATAGTTATAGAAAGTTGGTTATGCTACTACTAGCGTATGGGAGAAGCCATGACCATAAACATGCAAAATTGTATTACAAAATGGTGAAAAGATTTTTCCACCGTCTTGGGGTTTCTACATGGCCTTCAAAGCTTAAATTTGGTGCCTACAAATTGAGTCGAATGCTTGTCCAAGCATCACAAATGATACCTTAATTACATAGCATAGTATTATGATTATCGAAGTCGCATAGGGGTGCCAAATGTATAGCCGAGCTCCTCTATAAAGAGTCGATCTTAAATATTCATCGCGACTTAACAATTGACATAAACATTAAGAAATGAATTACATACTTACAAAGTATTAAACTTTTAAACCAATATATGGTCGTGAAACATAGGGTGGCGATGTAAAATATACCAGGCCATTATATTGGTATTAACCATCATTTCACAAAGCGACACCAATAGTATCCTTTACTAGTTGGCATGCTTTTATAAGCACGTTATTGCTAGTTAGAAAATAATTATAATATTTACATACAAATGCAATGTGTATGTGTTTTCATACATGAATGTATTTCCTACACCACTATATATATATATATATATTTATACTCATATTCCCTGCACCCTATATATATATATATATATATATATACTTATATTAATATCATATTCATATAGATACCCATATACCATATATATATATATATATATATATATATATATATATATATATATATATATATATATATATATATAGAGTACCTTGTATACCCCTTTCCATATAGAAAATCAAATCGGAAGGAAAAATTCCACATCACCCACCTACCTTCCATCCACTTGACGTGTGTTTTGTGCATTGGTGAGAGAATTTTCATCAGGGACGGGAGTGCAACACCCAGACGTCTATGCAGTGTATTTTCGTCTCTGACAAATTCTTGCCTCTGGAGTCCACAGGGATGTTACACACCTCATTGGGGTCAAATTATAATAACTTTGTGTGACCAATCAACCCGAAACGACTTCCTTTTGGAGTTCAAATCCATTCTATTCACTATCACTTGATCTCTTACACACTCATTCAATTTCTCAAGCAATTCTTATTCAATCTCACTTCTAGCACTCCATTTTCACAACTCCATTAAGCATTGCAGTAGCTGGTTACTTCGTCAACTTCATTATTGCACGTGTTTCTCTACCATAGAAAATACGAGCTTGGAGTCTTGCAAGACCTCCCTTTGTCACCACTGCGGCTGTGGCAACTTTTCCAAGTTCGTTACCTTGCATTCTCCCTTCATTGGTCTTGAGTGCCTTTGGGTGGAGGTTGTATTGCATCACTTTACTTTCGCATTGTGATTTGATAGAGTAGCTTTTGTTTTTTGTAGTGTTTAGTCTATTCATTTCTTTATTTTATCATACTTTCTATTCTGTTGCTTTCTTGGCTATCCGTGGAGGTGGAAACACCAAAGTGGTGGTTTGACTGAGACGATGAGAACAATACAAAGTTACAAACAATACTTTTGTAGAATCAAGCCATACACCAATAGCCCTAGAAAAACATGTTGTCCAACTCTCCACAAAGATAAAAATCCTTTGGTTCAATGCAACTTCAACAATGAAAAGCTATAATCCTAACCCTGCAACCTTGAGGCATATTTCAAGACTCGCCCTAAGATCACTAAGGTTGGCATGAGCTAGATTCAAAACTACTCAAATACATATGGAAGACACTACCCTATATTGATGGCATAAACATCTGAGGATGCTTGCAGCTGTTGAGATGAAGACAACAGTGACATGAGACCACCACATGGTTTAGATTCAAATATGTCATGAAATAGAGGTTCTACATTATTAGGTATCATGACAATTTATGGGCATGATAAATTTAACTTAGACAAGTTCTAATTCTAATCCATAATTAATGTGGATGGTCTTCTATATAATTCATCAATGTGATTCTTACCCAACCTTTATATGTATTGATTGATTAAGTTAATGTTCTTTATTTAAAATATAGGAAAAGCAGTTCCTATGTTCAAAATCTAGTGTTGTCAAGTGCAAATAACAAGAAAGGAAGCATGTTTAAAAGAGTAGAGAGCTTAAAACACACATAAAATGAAGTATATAATGGTAGTTGACCTGGAGAAACAAAAAATGGATGAAAAATCTAGAAAAGAAAGGGATCTTCGTCAAGTCATCATCTCACACACTATTACAATGGTTTACTGCTTTCTAGAGGCTGCATGGACTTCTCTTGCACAACAAAAAATCCAAACCCTTCAAAAGCCCTGCAACTGCTTTAATATTTACCAAATCACACTACAACTCCTCTAAGACTTATAGGTTGATTCCATATAATTTGATTCAATGAATTGTAAAAAACACTCGAGAGAACTTGTTAACAATGACCTCTCTTGGAGGCATTTATGAACATAAGTTACGAGATGTCAGAGAATATTGTTTCCTTCATGTGGCTCACAGCTTGCTTTACAGATTTAGCAAGCCGTTGACCTGATTCCATCATCTAGGATGATTATAATCACATCTTAACTTCCATTGTAGAAATTGACCTGAACAACCTATCTTATTTAGATAGAAGAAATAATCTACTTACGATAGCTAACCTATGAGATATATTGTTTTGACCTACAAAGTAACTTATAGGGAACTTCTTGATTCGTGCTAAGCAGATTTAAATAGAACCCATTTTAAAAATGACTTTGGATTGACTGATTTATAAGCTTTATGTCAAACATAAAATATAAACGATTTTGATGAATCTTTTAATTTGTAAATTACTCTACAAACTTCAATCAAACCTTATAAATTTTTAGACATAAAAGATATCATGCGTTAATTAAACACAATAGACCTTATTTTAGAGTCTACCCCTCCAAAACATTTAATCTCGATGTTCTTTTGTAGTCCCTACAATTTAATCAATGCATTGCACAGAGGCAAGGAGTTGAAAACTTGCCCACCTTCGTTGGGATGACCCTCCAACCAGAGTAGATGGTCGTCCTCGTTGAAGGCTATGCCTCCCAACCGCTTATCACTTCCCGCTACTATATCTCCCATGAGCGGCGACTTCCATGATCCATACGGCACTGTAATCTTCTCCTCACTGTGATACATTTTTTAATAATTTCTCTCCGCTCAAACAACTAAAAACTGCACTGAATTTGAATTTTTTACTTATATAACTTCTTGTGACTAACTTCATGGAAGCGATCACGAGATATAAAGCTCCAAATGGACTTGATGGCATCGTATAAGCAGATTTAATATAGACAAGAAAACGACAACCATTTCGGCTATTTTCTCTTGACTTCGTTTAAACAATGCGAGCAAATATTTGTCCCGCCTTTCTGCCAAAGGTTAGCACTACAAGACCAAATTTGACGGTTGTCCTTGCCTGTCAACCAGTTTTTTAATAACGATTATTAATTTCAAATTTATAAATTAAACATATATATCAACATAATCTTATATAAATCTTTTTATATATAAATTAAATATATATCAGCATAATCTTATATAAATTCTTCCATTTTGATAATTTTTTTTTATAATTTTATTGTTGTAGACATATAAAATTGACCTAACACTTATCACATGTACTAAATGACATTTTCACATCATGGACATCATTATCATCAAATATCATTGCATTTCATATCAAAAGCATATAAAACCTTAATTTCTTCTATTAATTGAATAATAGAGTTGACTTATTTAATTAATTCATTTTTTCATCATTTTTGACGGATTAAATAAATTTCACTTATTTAATAAAGCTCTAAAACCCTAATTTATGTTATTAATTGAATAAAACAACTTTATTTAATTAATTCACTTATCAATCAAATCCAACCAATTAAATAAAGTTCATTTATTTAATAAAGTCTTAATCTAACTTTATTCCTCCTAATTAATTAAATAACGTCAATTATTTAATTATGTGATTAATTCACTTTATCCTCCTAAGTCGATTAAATTATTAAAACATAATAATTTAATTAACTCACTTTCCCTCCAAATTTGAATAATTAAATAAACTATTCAAAACATCATCAAAAATCAAATCAAACTAATGCAACTTTGCTTGCAAAAGTCAAACTTGATTTGCATGTTCAACTCCAAAAAGAATTAATTAATTAAATCAATTAATCAACCATTCTCAACCATTTTCGTGATTGAGTAAATTACGAATCATTGATTGCTTAATCTATTTCTTAACAGATCGATCTATTCTTCAATCCCACCGATTGCTCAATCTATATTCCTGATTGATCAATCTATATTCTTGACTGATCAATCTATTCCTCAAACACACTAATTACATAATCTATTTGCACAGATTGTGCCCATCTAAATCCTCTCAACATCTTTCGACCGTCGATCAAGATATTCTACTAGGCGATCTTAATCATCCATTTCAAATCACAAATTATATATAATAAACCTCTTTCCTCACAAAAAATGATCGAAGAATCAACATACCTTATGCAACAAAGTGATACCAAGATCATAAACAACATTGAAAAAGCTTCAACCAATATCTTCGGTCAACATGCAGGTTCTTCAAAGCTCTCACACACAACTATGGAGGCTTCACATTGATACGAGCAACCACATCTTCACGAATACACTTCGACACGGGATGGGTAATGATTTAGATTAGTGAATTCATTTGTTCTTGCTTTATTTCATTTACATTTCTTGAATTCAATGTTCTTAATCGTTCATTTCGTGAGTGAATGGGCATAGATCTAGATTCTTGTTTTGATTAGATTAATTTCTATTTCATTGAAATTGTCTTGTTTACGCTTACACATTTCCCCCTCACACATTTTGGCACGCCCAGTGTGACCTCGATTCTTAACACTAAGAATTTTATGAGCTACATTTGAAGTTGCAGGTCACGCAGGCGCTTTGGAAAAATCCTCACGCACAGGTCCAAACTTTTTTTTGCGTCTGGTTTCATGGTTATGGTGCTTTTGACCCTATTTTGGTGCATTTGACCTTGTTTCTAGTGCATTTGACCCTGTTTCTAGCACTTTTGGCTGGTTCTGGCATTTTTTACTATTTTTGGCGCTTCTATTTTATGATAGAGGGTGTTTCTGCTTTTTTTACTACACTTAATCGCTCTCTGATAGGGCACTTTTGCTTGTTTTCCTACACTTTTTCCCTATTAACCTATTTCCAAGATGTGCAAGTTAAAGCTTGATTTCTAATGCTAACGAGTGTTTGATTTGAATGTGTGATAAGTACTAATATCATTTATGCAAGGTTTTGTAGAGGTGTAAATGATTATTGTCCCAAAAACAACTAACATATTTGTTATAGGGAAGATGAACGGTTAAAGAGTTTCAAATTTTCAAGCTTTTTAAGCTAGACAAAACTTTTATTTTGGTGCTTACAAAGAACCATACAAACAACACATTTCATTTTAAGTGCTCTAAAATGAATCTTTTAAGTTTTCTAAGTTAGAAAAACTTTCATTTTGGTGCTTAAAAAAAGAACCTTACAAACAACACATTTCGATTTAAGTGCTCTAAAATGAACCTTTTCCAAGCTTTCTAAGATGAGAAAATCTTTCATTTTGGTGCTTAAAATGAACCCCACAAACAAAACACTTTCAAATTGATACTTGGAATGTTTGATTTTCTTTTTGTTGACCAAACAATTTCTTTTTATTGACAAAATCACTCAAATTCATTTTGTTGACCAAGTAAGACCAAGATCAATTTAGAAACACTCAAGTTTTGAGCTTAAAAATGAACAAATCAATCTTTGTATTACACCTTTTCTATCTCATTGATTGATATCCAAAACACTTCCATTTGATGATTTTAAAAAGAATCATTGTTATCTTATTCACACTTTTTTGGGGATAGCACCGCTTGAGGTGCTTAAAAGAATAAAATTGTGATGAAGTGTATTATGTGTTCGGTAAACTAGGTGACTATCCTCTCCCCTAGTCGTGCCTTTTCTAGTGATCTTGGGTGACGAAAATCATATTGAGTTTTTCACTTTTTACTTCAAAGCATACCTTTAGAGGGCCTACCTTTTGAGACACATCCCGAGCTAGAGAACTCAAAGGTGACCCGAGCAACACTCTATTTTGGCCCACTATATAAATTATTGTGGGTGTGAGGAAAGTTCATCATTTACTGGGTGTTGTTGTTCTATACTGATGTCATTCTCCCCTAGTATTTGTGTGATACTTAAAAAACTGCAAGGGCTAGAAGGCCTCTTAATTGAGCAAAACACCACATGCATATACATTTGAAAATAATAATCCCAAAACATGACTAAGAACCAACATTTGTAGAAGCTACCCTTTTATCCAAAAACATTCTTTAAAAGTGGTGCATTAGAATTTAGTTTTGAGAAGTTACTTGCCATGTCCAAATTTAGGCTCATGCCATAAGTTGCATGTAAAATCATCCCTTCGGGGCACGAGGAAAGCCTACCTAAAAGGATGGTTTCTATCTTTAGGCTTGTAATGTTTGTTTATGTAAAACTTTCCAAAACATTCAAAACAAATTTTGACATCGACATTGTGCTCGAGCTAAAAAGAACATATCAAAACAAACACTAAAAATGATGGTTGAATCACAAACCCTTTGACTTAGTGCATGTTTTTAAGAGAAGCCCTATATTTTCACTACTTAAGGATCTCCTTAAAGGTTTTCAAATATTTAGGCTTTAATTTTAGGCTACATTGGTTCAAAGTAAACATTGAAAACTATGGCTTGGGTATTGTGATTTCACAACTTAAAGTCATAGACATACAGGTCGTACAAGTACATGATTTTTGAGTCAATAAATTTTTTTTGTATCACTTGCCACATCTGGAAACATATCAAAAAATCCAAAAAATACAAGAAAAATATCAACGTTGCTACCAAAATACTAAAATTTGGGCTGACTAAGCCCATAATATTATTGTACATCGAGGTTATGAATAGTGACATGATATGTAACTCTCTATTAAGTCATATTATCATTAGTATATTGTTATTTAGTTGTTTAGGTCGGCCTAAGTCTTATATAGGTGTGTCTAAGTCGGCCTAGGTGATATCCTTGGCATAAATAGGTATATATAGGAGGTTGTGAGTCTTATTTCATCATCAAGTTGTGAAGTGTGTTCTCATTAGAGATATTTGGAGGTTTTCCCCCTCGAAGTGGCTTGTTATTCTCAGTTATTATCAAGTATTTGCAACATATTTCTTATCATATTCTTCTATTGTGCAAGTTATTTCATAACAAGTGTGGTATCAGAGCATGATCTTGGCACCATAGAGGCAAGGTTTTTCTCAATTTTGGAGGCAATTTTGAGAAGAGTATATCTTTCAGAATTTATCGAATTTTTTTTTGATTTTTAAAGGGTTTTTGAAGAACATATTGAAAAAAGCTACTGTCTAGATTTTAGAAGAATTGGAGCAGAATTAAACGAATTATTGCAGAATTAGTGTTTCTACACTATTTTTTGGAATCTACATATCTCGTACATCTTATTGAATTGGAGTCTGATTTTTATTGGGTTTTTGAAGAAATAATAAAGGAGATTACAGTAAAAATTTTAGAGAATTTAAGTTTTATTTGTGTGATTTATTTCAACATTAGTGGTTTCCATCATGACAGGGCCTGCAACAAGGGGTAAAAAGAATGCTGTCACTCCGGGGAAGACTCCTGATAAGGATGGTGAAACAATCAAGGATATTCCTCATAATGAAGAATTCAATAAGGTCAAGGAAGAAATTTCCTCAATTAACAATAAGGTCAAGGAAGAAATTTCCTCAATTAAGATGGATATGTGTGACCTAAGAGGAGATATGTCGGAAATGCAAAACATGTTAAGCACCTACATAGCTGAATCAAGAAAGGAGTTCTCAAGTGACCAAGGTGAGAATTCTAGGTCAGCCACTACTAACAAAAGCTTTAATACTCCTATGGGATCTAGGAATTTATTTCCAAAGGTGGATATGCGCAAGTTTGATGGTAAGGATCCTCTAACATGGATAAACCAAATGGAGAATTTTTTTGAAGTACACCAAATCCCAAATGGACAAAAGGTCACGATGGCTTCCTTATATCTAGAACCAGATCAATTCATTTGGTATCGTTGGCTTTGCACTCATCAAAGTAAAAAGGGGCTCACTGTCTCATGGTCAATTTTACAGAGGAACTCCAAGCACAATATAGCAATAGCGTCATAGACAACTTCTTCAGCCAGCTAGCTAAACTTCAACAAATAGGATCAGTTAAGGATTATATTCAGCAATTCCAAAATCTATCCTTAAGGGTGGATTCAATTATCGAGGAAAACTTGAATGACTTATTCTTGGGTGGTCTCAAGGATCACATTCAACATGGGGTATGCATGTTTAGACCTAGTTCCATATATGAGTCTTTTATCTTAGCACGCAGGGTAGAGGGAGAAATATTTGATTCCTAAGAAGCAAGTACAATGTATAAGAGAAAAGGGATATTCAACACAACCTGCCTGGAAGACTCCACAAAAATTGAGGAGTAGTAAAAAAAAGTATAAAAGGCTTGTGTTTCCACCAGATAGCAAATACAGTTGAGGACATAAATGTAGTGAAAAGAAATTGTTTTATATTGAAGGTCCCAATGAGGAAGAAGAGGAGGAACCCATACTAGAAGATGAAAGGGAGTCAAATGAGGAATCACATGATTCTCAACCAATAATTTCTTGTCATGCACTCTCAGGTTTCAGTGCTCCACAAACTCTCAAGGTGGTGGGGTTCCTAAAGAAGTAGAAGGTAACAATGTTGATTGACTCAGGTAGTACTCATAATTTCATCAACAAAAAGTTAGCTACTCGTCTAAATTGTTTACATATATCCAGCTCCGTGAGTTTCAAGTTTTGATTGCGATGATGGTACAGCTATTGTCTTGGAAGTGTCATAGCATTAAATTCATGGAGATTATCAACTTGGGATAATCTCTAATGTATGCGAGGCATCCATGGGTGCAGCAGATATTGTTTTGGGGAGTACAAATGGCTTACTAAGACATTAGGGAACACCTGAGATGAACTTCCAAGAACCATTCATATGAGATTTCAATCAAGGAAGGCTAGCAGAGCCATGGGGGTTGGAAGGCAAATCTCCACAAATGGTAAGCTCTCATCAAATGCAAAAGTTGCTTAAGAAAGGGAGGGATGGATTTGTGGCCC
>VDFB02091158.1:0-24554 GCA_007258455.2 Sequoia sempervirens | reverse complement strand
GCTTTGAACAATCTTTTTTTTCCCTCTTTCAACCACTCCATTTTGATGAGGAGTCCTAGGGGAAGACAAGTGCCTCTTTATGCCATGATTGTCACAAAAAATGCTAAATTCATTGGAAGTGAAATCTCCACCTTTGTTAGACCTCAAATATTTGATCTTCAAATCCATTTCATTCTCAACCATAACTTTAAATGCTTTGAATCTATCTACGGCTTCCAATTTCTCTCTAAGAAAAGTAATCATGTTTTTTTAGAATAATCAAAATCCATGAAATACCTATCACCTCAAAGACTTATCACTCTTGTATGATCACATAAGTTTGTATGCACCAATTCCAATAATCTAGTAGAAGATTGGTTTTTTCACTTGAAACTCCTTCTTGTCTATTTTCCAAATTGACAATCTTTGCAAACAACATTAATAGGCTTTGTAATCCTTGGTAGATCTCTCACTACTTGAACTGAACTTATTCTAACCAAATTATCAAAATTGATGTGACACATCCTCTTGTGTCATAACTAGCTATCATTAATTTGAGTCATAAAATAATGACCATCAACACCCTTGAGCTAATAGATATTGCCATATGTCCTTTTTCTAGCAACAATCACAGTTACAGACCCTTTTTTGATCTCAAATGCATTATCTTGAAACACAAGATTGTACCCTTTTCTACACATTTGTCCAACACTCAAGAGATTATGCCTTAAACCTTTAACATAGTAAAAAACTTTAGTATCATGCTTGCTATCAAAACTGATTGAACCTGCTCTACAGATCTTAGCAACTAAATCGTCTCCAAATTTAACTAGTCCTCCATCATATTTTTGAAGTTTAGCAAACTTACATTGTCTGCAATCATGTGATTAGAGAAACCACTATCAATAACCCAATAGTTCTTATCTTGCTTGACATGAAAACCACATACAAAAGTACCTTCATTCTTATTCTTCTTCTCAAGAACACTTTCCTTCACACAACTTTCAGAGTTAACAAAAGTAGACTCATCTTTTAAAGCCGAGAACAAGCATTCATTATCATCAACATCTCCATAATCAAATTCATCATCAGAAATATCAACATCTTGTCTAACATAATAAATTTTCTTGATCATATTTCATTTGTTCTCCTTATTCATATTATTCATGACTCTATTTGGACATCTTGAAGCATAGTGATCTATTTTTCCACAACTGAAAATTTTGAAAGGTAACTTACCTTTGTACTTATTGGTTCCCTTTTTCATCCTTCTTACAAAGTTAGCTTCCACATTATTAAGATCATCTCCATCTGAATCTTCAACCTTTTCTAATTTTCCATCCTTGAAAGTAGTCTCCACTTTTGCACCATTTTTTGAACATTTTTTTCTCATTTCAAATGTGGTTATTGTTTCATACAACTAATCTCTAGTGTAAGTATTGAAATTTGCATCTTCCTCAATAGCAGAAAATTTTTCATTGTAAGAATCAAGAAGAGTTATGAGAATTTTCTTTACCACTTTAGGTTCTTTGAATTTTGCACCAAGACCTCTCATTGCACTTAACAGTTCATTAACCCTCTGCATGTAACTTGTAATTGTTTCATCTTCAGACATTTTCAAGGTCTCAAATTGTGTCTTTAGATTCTGCATCTTAGCTTCTTTAACCTTATCATCTCCTTCATGAATACTTTCTAGCTTATCCCAAACTTCTTTAGTAGTTTTTAGATCCATAACTTTTACTAATTCAAAATCTGAAAGAATACTGAAGAGAACAGACCTTGCTTTACCATTTTTTTCATAGGCCTTGATCTCAGTGCTTGTTCTCAAATCATTTGCAAGTATGGTATATGTAGTCTTCATTTCCTTTTTGGAATCAAATCGAAGGTACGCCAAATAACCTTGCATCTTTTTCTTCCAGAATGCATATTTTATTCCATCAAACTTAGGGCTCTCTATCTTGTTCACCATCCCAGATCTACTTCAAGTGGTTAAGCTTTTCTCCAAGGAACCTGGCTTTGATACTAATTGTTGAATAAAAAAGAAAACTAAGTGGGGGGTGAATTAGTTGTATCTAATTAAAACATCAAAACACTCAACATTAACCAAATCCTCAATTATTCATTAAACTCTTACTATATTATAGTGTTTAAACATGAAATGCATATAACAAAAACTGAAACAACAACACCATATACAAGAGAACACCAAATTTACATCCAAAAAACCCAATGAGGGAAAAACCACAGTGAGGATTAGCTCACAATATAAGTAATTGCAAAAACAATACAAGGGATCACTACCAAAATAGGACATGCTATCCAAAAAGATTCATAGCCAAGGCTCACTGCTAGAACAAAAAAATAAGATAGAAGAGAAATGTTACATAGAGAACAACATCTCAATGGAACAAGGAATCCACCACAATATCTCAAACATTTTTATATCCTTTTTTGTATGATTGCAAACACCTTCATCTCACTACCCTCAGAAATCCAACAATTTGAAGTTCATGTTGCTCTACTCAAATTTGCACCCTACACTTCTACAATTCACATCACACACATAATTCACATCTAGAATTTTATCCTCCAACAACTCCACTCTTATTTATACCATCCTTTACCTTGAAACCCTTCTCCAAGGCCAACTACAAATGCTTCATAGAAGTTTATAATTTCAAATTGGGTTGGCACCCAAACATTCCCATAGTGGATAGAAATGAAGGCGACCCACATAAATCATTAGCTAGGACCCAAATCTATCCTAACACACCTCAAAAAGCTTCCACAAACTTCAAAGACACTTTTCATGTAGTATAAACACCAAGTCAATCATTACCTATGCAAACACTATTAAACATTAAGTACACGCTTCCTTTGATTAATCTAGAACTCTTCAACAAAAGAATCTCACATAAACATGATCCAAAAATATCTTAGAACCCAACAAAATCCTTCACAGCAAATCTCATCTAAAGGATATAATCATTTTATTCATCCAAACAACACTGCTAGAAACGGTAACACTTTGTAGCTCAGAAACCTATCTTCCGAAGCACCAAACCACAAATTTTCTTAAGACAAACAAGATACCAATGCCATCAACTCTTCTTCAAAACTACAAGTCCTAAAATGAAACTATGGAGAAATGTGGAGCTAATACATTTCTCCCAAACACCTTTGTAAGAAAAACTATAAAACTATTCACATACTAGTGAACATAACTTCTTCTGCATAGTAAAAAATATAATGTCAATATTTTTATTCTCTTCAATTTTCTACAAGTTAATGATAAAAAATAGTAGACATGATATGAAATATAGAGTTCCATTAATTTTTAACAACCTTACATTCCCAAAAAATGTGCCTCATATCTTCATGTTTTTTGAAAAAAAGGCAATTAAGAGGTTGAACCATAATACACCTCAACCTACCTAAATGGGTAGTTTGTAGTCATTAGTTTCTTAATGATTGTTTGACATGAATTCACATAGTTTTTGAACCATTTTTGTTGACATACATAATATTTTTTTTAAATAAGTTTTTTTTGTGGTAAATATTTTTAATAAAATTAATATGTATTTATAAAATTATTTAATACTCCTGAAATTGTTTTATAAATAGTTTATTTATTTGAAAAAATATAAAAAATTGATATTGATTTTTGTTATCAACAATATAAAATTATTTAATTATATTCAATGAAATATATAATAAATTATTAAAAATTTATAATATAGATTATTTTATAAATAAATAAAAAAATTAAATGATTTTTTAAATATTTAAGTTTTTGAATTTTTTAGATTTAGATTTTTTATATTTTTATTCTTATTGTAAATTATAATAAAAATAAAAATATAGAATATGTTTGATGAAAAGTGTTCTAAAAGATGATTGATATGGGACCAATTGGATGATGAGCTATCAACACAAAAGCTAACCAACTTGTTTATACACTGACTTAGGCCTAAGACTTGACGATTTGAGCTTTCACTTTGAACCTGCTAGACTTGTTTCTGATTGTCTTACCAAAGATTGAGGACGATGATCATTTATTATGAGTGATGTTATTGTGGGTACAAGTGAGATGAGATGGATGGATTTTTTTTCAAATATTTGGATGTTTTTGGAGTTTTGCAATGTTTTGAGGCTTTTTTTTGGTATTTTTTGAGATTTTCAAATGTTTTGATTTTTTATTTTCCAATGTTTTGGGATTTTCTAAGATTTTGACCAAGAGACTAACCTAAAGGGGTCTCGGGGGCTAAGCAAAAAATTAGCATTTCCTGTGGTATACACGTAAAGACCACGTAGCTCAACTAACAAGTTGATCGATTTATAGATGGAGATACACATGATGAGATGTTAGTTTATTATGGCAGACTCCTATAGGACTGACCTAAATGTCTTGGGGGATGATCAAAGATCAACCTTTCCTACATTCAAGCTTAGAGACGACATAGTTTGACTAGACAAACTTTCTTTTGGCCTTTTGACTAAATTTTTGACCTATTTTGGGATTTTGATGATTTTTTTGATGTTTTTGGATTTTTTGATGTTTTGATGTTTTTGGATTTTTCTAATTTTATGATGTTTTTTTTTGGATTTTAAGAACATACACAAATCTGATTTGATAAGAACATTCCCCCAATGTGATGCAATAGATTACTCCGATAAAGGCAAGACAAACTGACCTTGGGAATGGGTCGAGTAGTACTAGGAGGATCATGATACAAACACAGGACCAAGCTATGATGAAAATGTCAAATGAATGAGTAATGGATGGAGATCCAAATGCAATGGATGATGGAAAGCGTAATGGATGCGTTAATCTGGAACAAGCTATAAAGATCTTGGTGGATGGAAAGTGTTTATTTACACCAAAAGGAGCTTGCTGCCGGGGTTTTTCACCAATTACTTAATCCCAAAGAGATGCCACCGAAGTGTGGTTTTCACCTAAAGTGATTTTTTTTCCTCTTTTCTATTTTTTGATCCTTTTTTATATGGATTTTTTTTGGATTTTTGCTTTGTTGATTTTTGTTGTCCTGGGCACCTATTTTGCTAAGGTTTTTTTCCAAAATGGCTCACATTTTTTTAGGACATTTTCTAATTTTTGGTTTTTGTTCTATCATTTAGGCATAAAACTTTTTGAGATGAGAGCTATTCATGGGCTCTTAGCAGAGGTCCCCTTTCCGGTGTTGATAACTGATATGCCCCTGACTTATAACTTGCTATGATAATGAATGGTCCCAACCAATTGGGTTCAAATTTTCCTTTGCTGCTTGGGTTTGGTACATTTTTTTAATTCTCCTTCAATCCTAGTTCTCCGACTTGGAAAGTCCCGCTTCTGATTTTCTTATTGTAGCTCTATTTGAGTCTATTTTGATAGACTTGCAAATGATTCAAAACATCTATACGTCGCTTATCTAGTAGTTCCAACTTATTTAATCTTGATACTCGGTACTCTTCATCTGTGATGAGGTTCTGTAGTGATATCCTGAGTGATGGGATCTCGATCTCTATGGGGAGTATTGCTTCTGATCCATAGACTAAGGAGAAAGGGGTGGTGCCAGTAGGTGTGCAGATACTAGTTCAATAGGCCTAGAGGGCAGGATTAAGTTGTAAATGCCAGTCACAACTTGCGTCATTGATTGTTTTCTTAAGGATTTTCAGAATAGTTTTGTTTGTAGCTTCTGCTTGGCCATTACCCTAGGGATAGTATGGGGTGGAGAAGCGATGTTGGATTTTGAATTTCTCACATAAGTCATGAACCTCTTAATTCTTGAATGGTGTCCCATTATTTGAGATAATGCCTTTTGGAACACCATAGCAGCAAATGAGATAGTTCAAGATGAACTTTGAAATCTGATTCCCCATTATGTATGCCATGAGTATGGCTTCTACCCACTTAGTAAAGTACTCTATTGTAGTTATGGTGAATTTGTGGCTGGTAGATGAAGTGGGCATGGTTTTTCCAATGAGATCAAGTCCCCACTGTGAAAAGGGCCATGGTGTGATGATAGGATGAAGCTCTTGAGCTGGAGCATGGATGAGATCCCCATGCTGCTAACATTGTAGACACTTTCTAGCATGATCATGCACTTCTCTTTCCATTGTGGGCCAATAATACCCCATCCTTAGTAGTTTCTTGGCTATGGTCCTTCCACTCGAGTGTGAACCACAGATACCATTATGTACTTCAGTTAGAGCGGTTAATGCCTCCTTAGTGTTTAAGTAGTGTAGTAGGGTTCCTTCTATGCTCCTACGATATATGGTATCTCCTAGGATGACAAATCTAGATGCCTTTTTGACAAAGGTTCGTTTTAGGTTTGAGGGTAGGTCAGCGAGTATGACTCCTATATGAAGGTATGTGTAAATGTTGTGATACCAAGGATCACCGAGACCAACAATTTCGCACACATATTTTATTTTGGTACCTCGAATGCAGGAACGAGAAGCTACTCAATCAAGAATTCATACTTTGGAACATTGTGGGGGATATCCAATAAAGAGCCAATTGTTGTCATGACATCTGCTACTCTGTTGTTGGTTCTAGGAATCTGCTCAAATGTAATTTCGATGAAGGATTCTTTTAAAGTCTCCACCAATTTCTTGTATGGAGTGAGCTTGTTGTACTTGGTTTGGTATTCATCATTCACTTGATTTATGATCAATCAGGAGTCTTCGTATACCTTCAGAGCTATGATGTTCCACTGCACTACTATTTTGAGACCTATGGTTAAAGCCTCATATTATGCAATGTTATTGGTGCAAGGAAATGTCAGTTTGTAGGACCTTGGTATGCAATCCCCTTGTGGGGTGATGAAGAAGACACCAGCTCCTAATCCATGCTACGTGTATGAGTCATTGAAGTACAGTTTTCAGTGGTTTGCCACGTTAAGGTTAAAAATAGATTCATTTGGGAATTGTGAGACAAGAGGAATCTTAGAATAAATTGGTGCTTCTGCAAACTGGTCTGCAATGACTTGACCTTTGATTGCCTTTTGCTCCACATATTCTGTCATATTCTGTAGTATCATCACCCATTTTGCCATTCTTCCTGTGAGCATTGCCTTTGATAGTAGATACTTGAGAGGGTCAATTTTGGCAACGAGTTTTATTTTATGTGCCAACATGTAATGTCTAAATTTTTGTGATGCAAACACTATTGCGAAGCATGCTTTCTCAATGAATGAATAGTTTAGCTCATGCCCAACCATTTTTCTACTAATGTAATAGATAACCTTTTTTGTTCCATTTTCGTCATGCTGAGCTAGAAGAGCTCCAAGGGCTTCTTTTGTTGCTGACATGTATAGAATCAATGGTTTTCTTTGGATTGGTGGCATTAAGACTGGTGGTGTCAGTAGGTATTCCTTGATTTTGTTGAATGCCTCTTCACACTTGGTATCCCATTTGTACGCTACTCCCTTGTGGAGTAGATGAGAATATGGGTTATGTTTGTCCACCAGTTTTGTTATGAATCTACGAATGGATTGGAGCCTACCTTGGAGACCTCTTAATTGCTTTAATGTCTTTGGTGCCTCCATCTCGAGGATTGCTTTTAACTTTGCTAGATCTACCTCGATACCCCTCATTGATACTATATATCCTAGCAATTTTCCTGATTGTACACTGAATACACACTTCTTAGGGTTTAATCTAACCTTGTATTCCTCCAATCTATCAAAGATGGCACTCAGGGTTGCTATGTGATCTTTTCTCTTTCTAGACTTAGCTAGAATGTCGTCAACATAGTCTTTGACTGTCTTATGGATCATGTCATGAAATATCAATGTCATGGCCATTTGATATGTTGCTCCTACATTCTTTAAGCTGAATGGCATCATATTCCAACAATAGGTCCCCCATGGACAAGTGAAAGTTGTTTTATGTTGGTCCTCTTTAGCTATCATGATTTGATTGTACCCTGAGAATCTGTCCATTAGTGACAACATCTCATGTCCAACTATCATGTCTACTATCATGTCGATGTTGGGAAGCAGGAAGTCGTCTTTTGGACATGCCTTATTCAAATCTTTGAAGTATGTGCAGATTCTTGTGTTCCATCGGGTTTTGAAATAGGTACCAAGTTTGACACCCATTATGGGTAATCTATTGGTCAGATGAATCCTGCATCTAATAGCTTTTTAAGCTCCATTTTGACTAATATGGTGATCTGAGGGTGCATTTTTTGAAGCTTTTGTTTAACAAGTTTTGCTTCTAGATACAATGCTAAGTGATGAACCACGATATCTAGATCAAGTCCTAGCATGTTAGCATAACTCCATGCAAATTTTATCTGTCTTTCTCTTAGAAATGCTGCTAGGAGCTCTTGCTCTTCTGATAGTAGTGATTCTGTGTAGAATGTTATATGCGAGGTCTCGTCTGTTCCTAGGTTGATCGGATTACATTTTTCTACCAAGATTGTTGACTTTTCCAGATGAATAGCTCTTAAAGGAAGATTGAATCCCCCATCATCGGACACCTCAGAGAGGTTTTCACCATTGGATGCGTCCTTTATTTTTACTTTTTTCTGGTCATAGAGTGCCATAATGTGGTTTTCACTCAAGGACTTGGATATTATTCTTAATGTCTCACTTTTGTGACTGAGGGATTCAATCATTTCCCCATAATAGGCATGTGTGTCTAACTCTATTATGAACCCCACTTTATGATCCCCATCTGGAATGTTATCACGTAATCCCATGAATTCCAAGAGTGCCTCATTGTTTTCGAATGTATCAAGAACTAGTGGTCCTCATTGGTCATAGTCAATCAGTTGGGGATATACTAGGTGGATCTCATGATTTTGGTGATCTATTTCAAAATATAGGGTGCTAATCATACAAAGAGTGGTATCTTCAAATAGCCTAGGTAAGTTGGATGTGGGGTCCTCGTCATCATTACTACTACAGACATCGATTATATCAAAGGTATAGTTATCTAAGACACAACTTGTGGATACTGGTAATTGTAGTTCTGTTGCGGTTGGTTGACGAGGATTATTAACTGTTCTAACCAGACAACTTCGGCCACGTATGGTTATACTCGGAGGGGTACACCCAAGCCCAATATTTGTTATTAGTCATGTCTCTAGAATGATAGGTGTTATAAGCCCATTGTTGTTTTGTCCCAATCTTTGATTTCTATTGTAGCCCATTACGAGCATCATTTGCAGACCCTTACTTCTATCAATCATTGGTAAGTCTAGTACAGGTCTTTCATCTTGATATAGCATATGAGATGGATCTTCCTCAATAACCTCCTAGCCAAGGTCTCCCCATCTTGTGAATTCAAGATAGTCTTTAGGAGATGTTTTGGATGTGGAAGCTTCATTTATTTGTGGGTGTCCTCATGATCTAGGAGATTGTGGTAACTCTCCCACCACAAAGGAATCATTAGGGAGCTTGTAGTTTCCACAGCCATTATCTTGGATGATGACCTCGATGTTAGAGATGGTGGGAATGGTGGGAGTGGCAGGTGTCTCTATTATAGAAGTGGATGTGAAAGTGGTGGGGTCGATGTAAGGTGTGGATGGGCCCTCATCATTCTTCAACACTTGGGGGATTTTGTAATACTTTGCTTCAATATTTTTGCAATATGAGAAAGGTTCGGGATCTCCATGGATGGTCACTTCTTGTCCTTTATGTGTAAATTTCACACATTGGTGGAAAGTGGATGCTATTGCTTTCATCGCATGAATCCATGGGCATCCTCGGAGGATATTATATGGAAAGTCAAGGTCCGGGACCTGACAAGTAGTTTCCATGAGAGCCAGCCCTACTTGAATAGGGATTTTGATCGTTCCTTGAGACACTCTTTCTTGATTGTCATATGCTCTTATTGTGATACCTTTCCCTTTGTCAATGGAATCCTCTGATATTTTCAATTGCTTGATGAGACTGAGGGAACAAATATTCAAGCCCGCACCTCGGTCTACCAAGACCCTTTTGAATTTTCTCTTATGTACTATGGCTTCCAAGTGAAGTGCACAGTTGTGAGATGGTTGAGTGGGGAAATCCTGGTTAGAGAATGTAAGGAGATTAGGCATAATGATATTTCTAACCATAGCTTGGAATTGCTCTGATTCAAGATCTATGGGGATAGTGGATGAGGCCAATGCTTCTTCAAGGATTTTCCTATAGGAAGATGGAATTTTTAGCAACTCCATGATGGAGATTTGCACTGGCATTCTCTTGAGTTGGTCTAGGACATTGTAGCCATTAGGGATAGATCTAGATGTAGGGATTCTATTTGGCTAGGATGATCCTGCGATGGTAACTTTTCCACCTCTTGTGGTGACTCCACAATCTTTGACATGGGTGCCTTTGATGGTGATGACCATGCAACTTTCATCTAGGGAGGCAATGACTATTTCATACACATTATTTACATTTGAGTGGGTGTTTTTCCCTTTATCATTGTTATTCCCTTTGTTTCCATGATTCGACATCAGATTCGTATATATCTTAAGATCTTGATTTCTTGTAGGTTGTTCCATGTTTATGATTCTTTTATTGATGACATCTTGAATGATTTTTTTCAATCTCATGCAACTGTTTGTGGTATGGCCTTTGATTTTATGGAATTCAAAAAGTTGATCCTTATTATACCAAGGAGGTTTTACATCCGGTTCTTGGTAATTCTCAAAGGTAGGAGCCTTGATGATTTTTTCATCTATCAGCTTTTTCATGATGACTTCAAGTGGCTCCCCCAAAGTAGTGTACTTTCACTTGGGATAACTCTTGTTCCTTTGGGGTGGTCCCCTTTGATCATTGAGATTGTTGATTGTTGGATTGTTGTTTGGTTGTTGTATTGTGTGGTGATTGTTTTGGTGTTGTGGTGTGGGTATATTTTGGCGAGGAGTGCTAATGACCACCTTGGCATCAATGACACCATCATTAGTAATGTTTTTGTTCCTTTCCCAAGTGCGAGGTTTATCGTTGTAATTGGATGGTGGATGGTTTTTTTGTTGTTTGGGGTATGATGTTGATCCTGTGGGTTGTCATAAGGGCTTTTTCGATACTAAGCACCTTGGTGATCAACTGATCATATGTGGTGATGCCCTAAACCTTAAGATGAAATGCCAAAAGGCCGTCAAGGTTGGCGATGATGGTGTAAAATTGTTGTTCTTCTGGAATGGTCCACTTGCTCCTATTGGCCTTGGATCTCCATCATTGTAGGAATGAAGCAAATGATTCACCCTTTCCTTGTTTCAAAGTTGAGAGTTCTTCTAGACTAACATCCATTACAATGTTGCATGCATAGTTTTTAATGAATGTGTCTATAATTTATGGGTAAAAGCACAAAGTTGTGTCACACTTTTAGCCAACTTATCAACACAATTGAATTTAAGTATTTCTAACTAAAAATCAATTTTGGTAAAGCATATGATCTAGTAAGATTCATTCTAGCTAAGTTAGATACTTCCACAACTTTTTCAACTAAAATTGTTGGCTAAAAATATACGGAGTACCACTTTGAGTTCAATTTACCAAAGAAATAAAATTATTTGAAAAACCTGAAGTTTCAATAACTCTTTCTAATGTAAATAACATTTTTTTTTAAATATGAAAAATACCCTTTTGTAGATCCATAAGTGTAGTTTTCAAAAATATATTTATTTTAATAGTTCAATTATTATTTATATTTTATTTTTAATTTTTACTAAAAGTAGGTTATCAACACAAAATATTAGGTTGAGTACCATGCCAAGGAAAAATACTAAAGCTTATTAAAAAAATTGAAAAAAAATGATGCACTAGATAAAACAATCTATTTCAAGATGGTGTGATTTTTTTCCCATTTTAGATAAATATTTAATATGAAAGTTGACATTTGATCGAAACAACTATTTTTTAATTCACGTACATTTTAATATTTATTTTAAAATATATATTTATCAAAATTGGAAAAATATATCCATGCACTAAAGTTTCAAGTTATAAATACACACAAAAAAATTGAAAGAAAATAAATAAATTTTACTATAAAAAGTATGACGTCCCATGTAACTTCATTTTTTAAGCATTTTATCAACAACTAAATTATAGTGTTAATTTATTAAAAACTAGTTTTAAATAATAATTTTATTTTTTTTTATTTTAAAATACAAACATAAAATATACTAAAATATACATATTTTACTAGTTTACATCATTTCAAAATTCAAAACATATATGCCACTTTTTAGTGATTCAATTTAAAAGTTGGATCAGTGTTGGTCACTTCCTTTATAAAGTGTGGCACAACTTTGTGCTTTTACCCTTCTTGGAATGTCCTAATGCCTGAAGATAAGTGAGAGAACCATTCCATAGCATGGCCTACCAAACTCCTAGGGAATAGCCGCATCAGATAAGTATCGTCGTATGTGACTTCCATGCAATGAACCTGGAATTCCCTGATGTGATCTTCAGGGTTTCCCATCCCACGATATTTGTCAAATTTTGGGATCTCAAATCCCTTGGGGAATGGTTTTATTACTAGGCTCCTACCAAATGGATAAGGACACAAGTTGCTTGGTGTTTTTGTTGTTCGCCCTAATTGAAGGTCAAGCACTTGTTGCGAGAGCAACCTGATTTGTGTCATCACATCATTTTGTGGGTCAGGGGGTGGGATGAAGGTGTTTTGGGGTGTTTTGATCATGGGTTGGATGGGTGGGTAGGTCGGTGTGTTGTTCAATGGTATCTATATGTTCTGTCGAGCTAGGTAGGCTTCCACCTATTGTTGTATGAACAACGCTTGTTATTGATCTTGTTATTGCTATGCTAATATTTGTGCTTGTTGTTGTGCTTGTTGTTGTTCCAACAACGCTTGTTGTTGTGCTTGCTATTGTTCCAACAATGCTTGTTGTTGGGCTGCAAATTCAGCTGCCTCTTGTTGCTCTTGATATTGCTTTATTGCTTGTTGATATGCTTGCAATTTCACTACTTGTCTTTGTGCAAGAAGTTGTGCCTATGCTCGTGCTTTTTGTACTTAATATTGGGCATTTTCCTAAGCCTGAGCTTGTGCTTGGGCTTGTGCTTGTGCCACTTGTAATAGAGCTTGTGCTTGAGCAACCTTTTGTGCTTCTGATGCTTGCACATTTTGAGTGGCTTGTTGTTGTTGTTGTTGCACTAACGCTTGGGCTTTTGTGGTTTGTTGTGCTTGTAATGTGGCTTCGGCTACTTGGGTGGCTTGCATAGCTTGAGCGGCTTGTTGAGCAGCTAGTTGTATGGCTTTGTTTTTTGCACTTGTTGGTATCCCCTTTGAAAAGTAGCTTGCAATGCTACATTGTATTGGCTTGATGTGGTGGAAGTTGGTGGTGGTGGGGGTAGTGGTAGATTTGGAATGGTGTTTGTGGTGATCGATGATGTCGTGTTAATGATTTGAGTGGTAAATGGTGTTGTTGATGTGGTGGTTTGAGTGATAAGTGGTGTTGTTGATGTGATTAGCCCTTGAGAGACCATGCTTTACGATGTTAGGGGGGTTTGATGATGTTGTGATTGCTTGTATAGTTATCATCTATTGTTGTGATATCAATGACAAATTTTGAGCCTTTGGCATAATGCTTTGATTAATATTTGGGATGTTGGTTTGATCGATACTTGGTAAAGGGGGAAGCCCTAAGCCAAGGAGTGGTGTGGATGATGATGGAAAAAGTAGAAATGGTGGAAATGTAAGGGGTGTGAGTTGTTGTGAAAATGTTGTGGTATCAAAAATGCCCCCTGGTCTAAACATGTCTCCTTCCTCTTGTGAATTTGTGAGGAGAGAATCTTGGGGTATTGTGTGAAAAAATGATGATGATGGATCATGGTGGAAAGTGAGAGGGACATTTTTATGTAATGGGTTTTTCAGGTATGTTTTATTGTAATATGGTATTTGCGTCCAAGTATTGATAATTAACAAGGGGGTGTGTTTTAATAGCATTAGAAAATGCATTTCCCTTATTAACATTGGGTTGGGTTGAAGCAAAAGATGTCGTGATCTGTAGAATGTTTTGAATGATATTTTGGGATGGGGGTGTGGATGAGATGGGAATGGTGGAAAAGATGTTTCCACTATGGTACTTGTGTCAAAATACGAAGGCAATTTGGCCCCTTGTTTTGCTAGTTCAAGCATGTATAATGAAGGGTTAAGCCTCATCATGATATTGACAATCTTATGGTTTTCCAGGTTTTGAAACATTTCAGTTATTTTGTCATGAGACATCCCAAAGGTAAGATCTTCTCCTTGGGTTTCTTCTTGTGGATTTTGTGATGATGATATGGTCAAAGGATTTCTTGATTCAGTTGGATTCATTTCAACGTTTGTTTGGCTAAGATCACTTGAAGCAGGTGTTTCTTTGTTGGCTTCCATGCTCTTCTTGTGCTGAGATCTAGTTTGAACCATAAGATAGGGATCAATTTTCAAGAATTGGGGAGATGAATCTCTTGATTCTTTGGATTGATCTTTACTTTATGTCCAAAGTAGAAAAAATTTAGGATAACTTAAGGATCAAGAGGTACGATATGACAATGATGCAAGAGATGGATGATGTGGATGTTATGATATTTTGATAAATCTTGATGGGAATGCTACACTTTTGAGAATTTTGGATATGTTTCAGATTTTTTATTTTCCTTTTGGGATTTTCCTTTATTTTGAATGATTTTGATTGCTTTGATTTTGAACAAAAAGACCCTAAGATGTTGGATGATTGTCTAAGGGATATATTTGATCAAAGGATGATAATTTGAACATGTGTAGGGAGAAGGATGCATCTACCCACACCTATTCAAAAAAGATGATAGTTTAGCCAAGCATACGAAGAAGGATGCATCCACGTATACCAAGCTAAATAAGATGATTTTGATAACTTTGACTAAGCATATGCAAAAGGATGCATCTACACATACCTAGCCAAAGACGATCTTGATAAATTTTTCAAGGAATTTAGTCTCAAGGATTTGATGTTTTTGGTTTTGCCAAAAAAAGTCTAGCATTAAGGATGATTTCAAGATTCTCTCCAAAAGGTGATGGTGAGATGATGTTTGTTTTGATGTTTGAAGGATGGATGAAAAATATTTTGATTTGCTTTGATCCTAAGATTAACCTAAAAAAGACACTTTGTTTGTCTAGACCTAGGTATTGAAGAACATGCAAATGCTTCCTAGAGACCTTTATAACCAAAGGATGATTCAATTTGGACATAAATTTTTGGATTTCCAACCAATGATTTTAGTTTCAGGATTTTGAACTTTGTGAGGCTTCAACACACATGAAAGTTCATTTTTGCTTAGCTTTTCTTAGTGGATTTATTTTACCACAAACACTTTCTTTGATTAGGTTTTCCAAACTAAGTGTCCAATGTCTTGATTTCTTCACATCCCACAAAGTATGTTATGTGGAATTTTGATGAACTCAAGGCAAGGGTTTACCTATTGTTTACTTTAGTAGAAAAATCAAGATCTATAATCCAATGTTTAGAAACCTCTAAGGATGTGAATCCCAAGGGCAAGCAATAGAATATGGATTGAGTCAATTATATTTGTCTCCAAAAGGGTTTGAAATTTGGATGATGATGTTAAGTGTTTGTTTTCAAGACGTTTTCGATCAAGCAATGCATTTTGTAACCCAACAATAAGTACAACCCTATGGATGTGTAAGACAATATTTGTTGGATTCCCACTTGGACAAGTCTAGCTACACTTATCTTTAGTGAATGGTTAGATGATTTACCCCACTGGCTCCCCTCCATGACACTCACTTATATGGGGTAACCAAGCATCAACACCCATGAAACTCCCATGGCATGTTTTCCATTTCTACTATTAAAAGACCGTAAAAGTGTGGGGTGGCTTTAAAATGACCATTCTTGCACCAACAAATAGATCAAAGGATTTTGGAAAATTCTAGAACATGGGCTTTAGTAAGGACTTTCCGTTCATGGAGATTGACCCATATGACAAGAGTCCCCTTTCGGATTCATCTTGTTGGAATCAACCACGTGATATTGGCGTTTACTCCAATACCCACATTTATATCTCAGTTGGAAATACTCTTGGCTTTAGAGTGTTACTAGTTGAGTCATTCCCTTGGGTGAGTACTTTTTCCCCAAGGTAGGCCCTCTAGGATAAACAAAAGTGAATAAAGAACAATATTCATAACTCGATCAATCTTTGTTGGCAACAAAGAGAGAGAATATACGCAATAATACCCCCACTCACACTCACACAAGATTTTGTTCAATTTTTAAACCCAAAACGAAGTGTGGAGGTGATTGCTTTGTCTCACCCTAAAATCATGAAAAAGGCCTTTTGATTCTCAAGATCGCTATAAAGTGTGAGAGAAGTGCAGACATCCCTTTTTGATGAATTTAGTTTAAGTAAGCCCTCATGAAAACAAAGTAGCACTTGTTCTTTTTAAATTCACAAAGCAAAATGTGAGTTCTTTTTAAGCACCAAAAGACAAGTGAGAGACATCTTGTTCAATTTTTTAACCAAAAAAAACTCTAATAAGTTGTGATCCTAATGTTCATTTTAGCCTTTTGCAAGAAATGAAAAGATTCTTTTTAAACCCAAACGAAATTAGTGTCCTAAGAAAGAAGTGATAACAATTTCTTAAAAGTGTTAATCAAACACTAAAGTTTTAAAAACACTATGATTTGATGAAATATCCTCCTCATGCTTCTCCTTTCTTCGTTTTTGATTTCCAACCTACAAGAGACAAAACTAGTGAGGTTCTGAAAAATACATAAGTTAAAAAGCAAAAAATAGAAGATAAACTCATTAATTACCAAAAGCACGTGCTAAAATTTAATTTCCACTTTTTACTCCTTGCCAACAACACAACTTGTGCCTACTTCGTAGTTTGATTTCCAAGCGGTTCCCTCACAGTGCCACTTACTAGTTAGCATTGCTCTATGTCGGGACAATGAGCACAATTGCGTCACTCTTTTTGTCTAGCGTCGCAGTTTGAAGTCTTTTGAAAATTCCAGCAAGTCAAACGGTCAAGCGACGCAGTTAGAAATTCAAATTTTTGGGTGGAAAGAGTCCAGCATCATAGTTTGAATTTCAAGCAACGCCATATAGCGACACTGAGCTTTTAGCATGGGAATTTTTTTGTGTGTAAGCAAAAATGTGAAATTTTGTGAGAAAAGTGGAAATTTATGAGATGCTACCCTCCTTCTAGTGCCAAATGTGTGAACCCCAATCCAAATACCTACAAAACAAAAATAATAAACAAGTTAATCAAGAAATCCATTTACAAACTTCAAAATAGGAAAGAAAATAATGAAGAACACAATAAAACAAGAAAATATAGACTCAATCCTAATTAGAATAGAAAACACATGATCCCATGGGAGAATTGGTGTCAATTTGATGTGAAAATTGGCCCTTTCCCAATTCCTAAGATGTAAACTTGACATGTTGATGATGGTTGATCCACTTTGTTGATGAAGGATGAGAGCTCTAAGCCAAAAATCTGCAAAAAACCTAGCTAAGAACTCAGTGGTGATGGATGGAAATGGCTAAATATTTTAGCTTAATAACTTTGCATATTTTGTGGATGATCAAATGAGGATGTGAGCTCTTTATTTATAGAATGCCAAGATGGATGAATGTCCAAATTTGAAAATTCATTCATCCAATGGCAAGATGCCCCTTGTCAATCTATGAGTGGATGGAGGATGTGCAAGATTTGGGGATTGTGCCAATAAATGCATATTTTTGAATTTCAAATTTGTTGAAATGACTTGTAAGAGGGAAGGGAAAATGAAATAAATGCCACTTGGCTTAAGGAAAAGGACATGTAAGATGAAGTTATTGCCTTGTTGGATGTACATGTTGACTTGGAATTTTTGAATTCAAACTTGAAGAATATTCCAAAAGATGCCTTGTGAGGAAAATCAAGATTTAATAAATGAATAAAATCTATTTTCATGTGCAACTTGCAAAATCTAGAGGATGGGACATGATTAGAGATTAAATTAATCAAGGGTTAATTAATTTAATGAGATATTAGATGATGTGACCTATTTGACTCAAATTTATGGATTTATTTAAATCAAATAAGAGAGGAATATGACAAAGGATTAATTAAATAAAGATTTTGATTTATTTAATTAAAAGAGATGATGTTAGATTAAATCAAATAAGCTTTTAATTTATTTAATTTAATGGATAGACTTTAGAGATTTAATCAAATAAAATTAATTATTTAATTAAATGGGGATAATTAGATCAAATTGATTGATTTAATTAACAAAAGAGAGAGAGACTTAATTAGATAAAATGATTTATTTAATTAAGGAGGAATATTGATGAATTTAATCAAATAAGGAGATTTGGTTAAATGGTTAGACCGAGGGATGATTCGGGATGAGATGATGTTAGTAGGTTAGGATCAAGTGCACAATGTCAATCGGTATATTTTACATGTCTACATTTGCCACAAAATCAATGACAATGATATCTCATTCAAACCATTTTGATTTATAAGACAATGAATATTATTAGTCTCTATCACTAATGAATCCAAAGTTTAATAAATGAGTTGTGCCCTTATACCATGATCAATACTAGGTCTTTGGTTTTAGTCATCATACATATTTTGTACTCATTATATGTGGGTTTCCAATGCTTTCCATGAAAATAGAATTTTTATCATCATTAATAACAATTTACAATCATGTGTATGGACTTTATGGATGGTCAAATAAAACATGGACCTAATTATATCTCTATATAAACTATTAAAGCCACATTTCCTCTCATGAGACAATACATAACTACAAAGAACTTCAAGCCTATTTGTATTATAAGCTAAAAAGTAGAATTATTCATAATTTGATATCATTCAAGAGAGAGTTTAGTGTCTATCTCCTTTATTAATTTATGTGTGCATAATTTTTTTTAAGGTTGTGATGATACAAGATGGCATCTGTAATTACATCCAACTTAAACATATTTTTAATTATTCTTTGATAGGCATCCATACTCTTCTTCCATTCTCCAATCTAAGTGTAGGCATGCAAGATGATGTTCAAATTTTAAATAAAGGTTTTTAAAGCCTTTAAAACAAACCCATTATGACCATATCCAACTACCAAGGCATTTCCTTAAGCCACATTACATCCACCATTTATTCAAACAATTCACATGTCTAGGCTTTCACAATTTGCATACAGGTTACCCAAAGCATTTGAAGAGAGATAAAGAGAGAGAAAGAGATAGAACGAACATAATATAACTCTTCTAGCAACAAAATTTACCCAAGTATGCATAATTCAAAATGAAAATTCATGCACAAGAACGTGAACTAGCAAGTTTTTCTTAAGGAAAATGAAGGTAGACATAAGACCCGTGAACTATTTAACAAAATTCTTAGAGAACAACAAATGAAAACACATAAGCAATTATTCCACCTAAAATAATTATTCTCAGCTGGGGGAGTGGATAAAACACTATTTTAGAAAAGTAATTACAGTGGAAGGTACTTAGCTCTAAGATACTTCTCAAGCAAGTAGTGAAATTTTCCTTCCTTTTCGTCCAAAGCGTTTGAAGAAGAGAAAGAGAGAAAGAGATAGAATGAAGATAATCTAACTCTTCTAGAAACAAAATTTACCCAAGTATGCATAATTCAAAATGAAAATTCATGCACAAGAATGTGAACTAGCAAGTTTTTCTTAAGGAAAATGAAGGTAGACATAAGACCCATGAACTATTTAAAAAAATTCTCAGAGAACAGATGAAAACACACAAGCAATTAATCCACCTAAAATAGTTATTCTCAGCTGGGGGAGTGGATAAAACACTATTTTAGAAAAGTAATTACAGAGGAAGGTACTTAGCTCTAAGATACTTCTCGAGCAAGTAGTTAAATTTTCCTTCCTTTTCGTCCAAATCTTGCACCCACTTGAAATCTCAACATAATTGGAGGATGCTGAGTAAAATTATGGAGAGCCTCCTCAACGCACCATCTTGCCAAAATCTTGCAACCTATGCATTCCTTGAGAGACCTTGTCACCCTTCCATATTTCATGTCTTCCATGCTTTCACTTTGGCTTTTGTCCACATCCTTTCTCTGTCTTTTCTTTTCCTCCCATTGTGAAGCTCCTTTGGGGAAAATCTTATATCCATTGTGATTTCATGGGCATCCAACATTCTTCTATACTTCATCCTTGAAAGACACCCATAATCTATTCATCGCTTTGGTTTCTACCCAGTCAAGAAGGATGCTGGGAATAGTTCTAGAATTTCAGGCTTTATGGCTACAAAAATTGCCTTTATGTTGCCTCAATCCCAGGTCACCTCTATTCCTTGCCCTCCTCTACATTATTCTTCCACCTATTACTCGCCCATGACTACACACACATCCATAACCTTGTTCCAAAGCTCCCATTTTGGTATACATATGGAGAATGAGGGAACTGGCTTTGGAATCTAGTTTACACCTCTTAATAACCTTCGCTTTAGAGTTTTTTTAAAGACTTTTAATATATCCATTTTGTTCATATTCCACGAATGTGCATTCCATGATACCATGTTTTAATTCTCCATGTCCTCGACCATTCTTAACCCTACTTCCATATTTCATGTTCCCCACCTTGCTCAATCATTCCCTCTCCACCTTAGCTACTCACATCTTGAGGATATAATGTTTGCCTCAACACTGCAATAGTTATGGTGAACCACCCTTCAAAGCAATAGTAAATAAACATAGTCCATCATGCATGCATTATACAGAGCAAACGAGTCCAAAGACCCCCAGGGGTCAAACCAGATAAACAACATTAACATATAAAAAGTCAAAGAAATTGACAAAAACAAAAAGACCCAAAGGCCTAATTCTTTTCCTCCCTACAAGATTTATCCTGAATAGCAGTCACCCAATCCATCATGGGGAACTCAAGCATCTCCTTAAAACTAGCATCATCTTTTCCATCAACCATAGACTTGTCCTTCTGTAGCAAGCATAGACAGGTAGCCGACCTGTGCATGACCTTTAGGGTAAAGTGTGATAATTCCTAAACCATTTTTTCCAGCCTTTCCATTCTCCCTTTCAGCTTTCCAACTTCTTCCCAAGCCAACTCTTTGTCAATGGGATTTTCCTGCAAGGGAGCTTTTCCCTTATCCATATTATAGGCTCGAGGATTAATTTTCATCACATTGGCACTAGTAGGGCCCTTCTTCAGGCTTTCAAACACATGGGATACACTATTCACTGAGACAGACTGGTCATCCCCACCTACCACCTTTTTCTCTTAGCTTTCACTGTCACTCCCATTATCATTATTTGAATCGGAGGCCTCCTTAAGACTTCCCACCTTGTCTTGCTTAAGGACCAGTCTATGAGATCTACGGGGGGTGTTAGCTTCATCAGTGATTTCGATGTCAAAGTCAATTTGATGAAGGTAGAATTTAGTTTTCTTAGAGGCTTTAGCCTTAGGTTGCAGGGTGGGGGCAAGACACTTTTTTTCTTTACCCGCATCCCCCGGGCCCTTAGCAGGGGATGTGCCATGGGGAAGGGCTTTCAACACAATATTTTTTAGGCATTTTTTCTTACTCAAGCCTAACGTATCCAGAATGCTAGCAGAAGGGGGAGTAGAGGAAACTGGTGTTTCATCAAGAGTAGGGAGAGATGACACTTCTTGCATAGTGATAGGTCGAGCAAGGAAAAGGACCATATGAAAATGATAGAGCGTAGACATAAGGCCTTGTTGTAGGATAGTATAATTTTTTCCATAAATTGAGGCTTCATTGAACTCTACCACAGTGCTATCAAGAGCATGAAACAAGAAAAAAGGAATGGAGAAATGCTGGTGATTCCTAAGGTGGTTGAGGAAATTAAAGTGGTAATAGTAATAGACCCCATACCTTCCTTCTAGCATGAAGTACTTCATGATCACCATACAAACTCTATCCCACGGCTTCGACAGCACCTTGCTATCAAAGCCACCCCTCAACTTTACAAGTTTCTCCATGCCGTGAAAGAACTGGTTTAGACTAATTTGATTTGGCACCTTCATAGTTTTCTTCCAATTTTGACCACTATTTAGAAGCCCCATAACTCTGGCAATAAACTCCTCAAAGAATTCAAAGGAAATGCCACCAATGGTAACCCTACCATCATTCCAAGAGGTGACAAACTTAGTAGACAAGCCCTCATCATGACCAATCATGGCCTCTATATACTGGGTAATTCTGCCTTCTTTGCAAATGTACCAAACTGTGGCATTCGCCTTCCACTTGTCACACCTTTCTAGCTCCACATGTACTCTGCCCCCACCCATAGAGTACACACCAAAGTTTCCAACCACCAGAATAGGAAAAATAGGGTACAAGAGTTGGTAATCAAATCTAGAAGCATTGAAAGAGAAAAGGTCGGCGAAAAGTGACAAAAAAAGACAAAAATGAAGGCAATAAATGCCACATCTCACAACCCATGCATAGGTAGAAGCTCCCTTGTGTAAATCACCCACGACACGTAAGGGCATGATATTAGTGTAATACTTAGCCTTCTCAAAAAATATCATAAAATCCACTAACTTAAAAAGTTCAACACAAAAATTTAGGGGGTTCAAAAAATGATGACTCCACCGGTTAGTAGGGGTAGAAATATTCGCCATACCATTGGCCCACAAGAGGCCATACATACCGTCAGACAAACACATGATATCCATCACCTCACATAGCAACCAAATATTCAAAATCATGCTCCCACCAAAAGTACTAACCAAGGTTAGTAGGAGCCTAGCTAATATAAGAAAGCACCTTCTAAGACTCAACATTTAGCTGTTTGAGATCATCCCTTAAACACACTAGGGCCGAGGGGGGCAAAAAATCCACTTTTTGCCAACACCGAAGCCCTTCAATATCAAGACTTGCTACTACCATGCTGTTAGCAGTTGCATTCCCCTCTCTAAAGACATGGTGAATAGAAAATTCATAAAGACCATTTAAGAGAGAGAAAATGTCCTCCATAATACCTTTTAGAGACCACCCCACCTTCATCTTTCCTTTAGTGGCTTCTAAAGTTAGCATCGAGTCACCTTTGATTTCCATGGTCTTGATGTTGAGTGACAACGCAATCTTAAGACCCCAAAGGAGAGCCATGCCTTTAGCCTAGTTGCTAGTATGATCATTCAATCTCCCAGCATAGGTAGCCACCAGGTAGTCGGTATGATCCTTGATAATACCTCCTCTAGCTATTGTCCCTCCCCTAGCTACCCCATCAAAATTAAGCTTAACCAAGGGTGGCTTAGGGGTTTTCCACCTGGTATGCTTCCTAATGATCATTTTGGAATTATCACATCTCTGAAACTCACTAGGAAAATTCCAAATGGTAGCTATGCTTCTTTCCCAAGCAGTTCAGGGGTTACTAGGCGTCTTCCATTTGCAAGTTGAAATATTATCCAGGAGATGCTTATTAAGGATTATCAATAGACCTTTCACATTGTTCACCATTTCTCTAAAAAATCCTATTATTCCTTTCCTTCCACAAGCACCAGCAAATGCGGGGTGGAATAAGTTTCCAGAGTAGTTTGATTAAAGAATGATTGGAGGGGAATTTCCAATTTAAGATGAATTGGTGAATATCTCTATCAAAAACCCAAGAGATGTTCAACCTTTGTAAAACATTCTGCCATACTTGGGCAACAAACTAGCAGTGGATAAAAATATGTGATGATTTATTCTTCCCTTCTATAAAGAGTACACCAATTAGGGAATTGAAAGACCCTCTTGACAAGGTTATCAATGGTTAAAATTTTCCCATGAATAGAGGTCCACCAAAAGAAATTTATTTTAGGGATGAGCTAATGAATCCACACCTTTTTCCAGCACTACTCATCAAAGTCAAACCTGAGTAGCAGTTGATAAGCAGAATTAACAGTGAACTCCCCTAAGTGGTTCTTTATCCAGAAAATTATGTCCTCCTTGGGAAATAGAGGGAGTCTAACTATATTCAAAAGCTCTTGGAGCTCCGCTACCTTTGGTAGAAGGTTATGCCAATGTAAGAAAAACAACTTAAGAATTTTCCATCTAGCTCTGGGTGAGGTATAATCAACAATATAAGTACCAATGAGATTTTTATCATGTTCCCTCAATAGATTAAAATGACTGTCAGCAAGGTCATTAGCAAGGGTCATGAAAATCATTGAAACATACTATGGTTTACCAAAATAATCTTTATGATTCTTGAGGAACAATTGCATACCCAATGTTTCCATCCTCTTTAATTTCCTTGATAATATTTTAATGATCAATTACATCTGCCCCTCCCACTATGGAGATGACCACATTGACCTTCTTGATTTCCTCCACAAGAATTGTATGATCTTCCAAACTTCCTTGCCATGAGATATGAATTAAAAGCTATGTTACTAGAAATGAAAAATGTAAATTACAATGCCAAAAACAACATGACAAGAAACAAGATATTTAAGTTTGTGTATAAGAAACAAATTTTATATACATACATACATATATATATATATATATATATATATATATTCAATTAGATTTATTTAAAAAATTTGTCCCACATATTTAAAAATGCATGTAAGTTAAAAGTTTGTCTAAATACAAAACATAAAAAATATAGTAATGTTG
>VDFB02091157.1:23404-101034 GCA_007258455.2 Sequoia sempervirens | reverse complement strand
CGTTTTCTTCTTGAAATGAAAAGTACGGCCCTTTTGCAGAAATGTACGGCCTGGTACAGCAGCACAATAAATGCAGTACGGCTCAAGATAATAAATGCCAGATCTCTGAAAAGATGTCTCTGATAAAGTCGCCTTATTTGACTGATGATAATTCTCTGCTGACTCTGAATGAATAGCTCAATAAATCCAATCTGTGATCTCTGTGTGAAATCACCAAGTGCAAGCTTAAACTGGTATTTCACAGTCTCAGTCTGCCTAATTCCTGATGAGTTATCGTTCTCCAGAAACGTTTGTCTGCCAGAAACCCTAGGGTTTGCAAACTCCAATGCTCAGAGCAAAAAGACAAAAGTTGAATAGCAATCTCATAATGGTTCGATTTTGTCTTTCTTGAAAATATATATTCCCTTGAGAAAATTCGACCCAAAGCTCTTTTAAAATAATCATTTAATAAAAATGATTTAATTTTGCCTTTAATACTTAGGAAAATAACATTTAATAATTGGCATCTTATTTTAATGAATAATAAATATTCATTAAGTCAAAAATTTAATACTTTATTATAAAGTATAATAAATACTTTATAATAGGCCAATTAATTAAATATTTACATATTTTAATAAAGTGACTTTAATATAAAGTCAAAATATTAAATATTCATTAATCATCAAAATACTCCTTATTTCTCCGTCTGATCATCAAACTGAAGAACTGGGTCGACTCTGAGCTGAATAGTTGAACCAGGTGCCCTACCCAAAATAGCAGCTTCCGCCTGACCTAACTTTCTAAAAATAGAAAGTTCCTGAAAATGACTCCGGAAGATTCTGCGAAGGCCCAACTTGAAACAACTGCGAAACTGGAGCTACCAAACACTGAGTAACTGCCCCAGATGATCCTCTGCACACTCCTGTCAGCCTACGAGGATCGAAATAATAGGCTAACCTCGTCACCAGCTGCGCTAACTAGGATGGGGACATCACAATACACTTCATGAAACAGCAGTTAATGATAGGCAACCAATGTGGAAAGAAGGTATGCATAAGATCTATGAAGACATTGATGGGAGGTATGCACTAGATGTTGATTCTATGATTGTGAATATTAGCTCATTATCTCCATATGATTTTGTTTATCATGATATGGTGAATAAGAATCTTAAGTTTGACATTGGTAAAGGGTCTCAGTTTGTTGATGTTCAAAATTTTATAGAAGAGGATGAGATAATGTTTATGGTTCCAAGCCATTCACAAGACATGATACTTCATGATGAGTATACTATTCTTCACCTGATCAAAATGCATAACAACAATGTGCACCAAATTGGGAAGAGTGTTCAGATTTGATTCTTTGGTCTCCTACTACACATTAGTGTTTAATGGTTTTTGTATGGTGTTGATCATAAAATTCTCACACTTTGCATTGATGTTAGCAGCGGATTGTTTGAGTTGGTGTGTTCCTATTTGTCACTATGGCACTTGGGAATTGAATGTTGATGACGAATACAAGATTTGGGATCCAGGTATAACTTAAGATTGGGTTTATGAACTTTTAGGATCTGTTTCATGGATGGGCTTTAGGCAAAATGGCAGATTTGAAGTTGTTGTCTACTTCCCAATCAGCCAAAACATAATTTTTGCTACTTGCATTCAGTTGGTGTGGCCTATATTTTCAGTCAATCAGTGGAGCATTTATCAATGGACGTTTAATGATGATGTTAACTTTGGCATTGGGGGAGTCTCTTCAATCATTTTATGGCTCACTATCCCTATGCATATAGGAATTTTTCTTCATTTCAGATGTTGCTCCAGTATTGTAATTATGTTTTTTACAGATTTGGCTGACGATGTGATTAAATTTCAGAATTTGATGATTATATGGCAGAATTTTCTGATATGGTTCAGATTTGGTATTATGGGCTGATTGTTTTTATTACAGTAGCGCAGCAGCAAATTGATGGTCACTTCAAAAGGTTGGTTTGGGATCCTAGAATCACAGTTGATTGCAGTTTGCTTCAATCAAGAGGTTTGGGATTGTGCTAACATGGCTTGAGGACAAGCAATATTTGGGAAGGGCAGACTATAATGTCCCCAATTCTAATAAGTCAACATTGTAAATAAAATAATTAATTTTAAGTTGTTGAAAGAGTCAAATTTAAAAGATAAATTAATTATTTTAATGGTATTAAAGTGACTAAGTTGGGAAAAGTTAAATATTTAAAAATAAGTCACTTTTTGGCCAAATAAGGAGAAGATTAAAAGTAAATGTTATTTTCAAGAAATGAATGGGCAGTTACACAAAAGAAAGATAAAAGATCTTTGGAGTTCTTTTACCAAGATAGGCTCGATATATGGTTAGAACTTGGTTTTTGGAGTTGAGGACAGGAACCTTCAAATCCAATGGATTGGATGAAAATGCAGATCCACTTGTAGGTTAATTTACTTCAGAATTCACACTTTGTTTTAAATTTTAGATAGTAGAAGTGAATACAATGGTATTTGAGAGGCTAAATATTGAAAAAAAAAGAACTTTTGGACAACTTATATGGGAAGGTGGCAACACAGTATGGAGTCACTTCATTGAAGGAAGATAATCCTATATGTACTGAAGTCATGATTTGCAGTTTTGAGAGGTTCAGAAAACTCATCTTCAAGGGAAACGTGTATAGTTGGGAAGGGAAGATGAAAGGTTGTGGAGAGTAATTTTTGGGCCATAAAGATTAAGTATTCGCAACAGGGAGACAAAGGGGATTTCTCAAATGTATATTTCTCTGAGATGGAGAAATATGAGGTGAAAGCCCTTGTAGTGTATATTTCTCTAAGACGGAGAAATATGAGGTGCAAGCCCTTGTTCATCTCTAAGACTGAGATGAAACGTCATGCTGAGAGACTCCATGACAACATCACGTTGAGAGACTTCATGATGAACCTTTGTACATCTCTGAGACTGAGATGTGTTTCTTTCCACACATGGGAGTAGCCATTGTGGACGCCATGTTGAGAGACTCCATGACGACATCACATCATCTCTGAGACTGAGATGTGCTTCTTTCTACACATGGGAGTAGCCATTGTGGATGTCATGTTGAAAGACTACATGACGATGTGTTTCTTTCCACAAATGGGTGTAGCCATTGTGGACATCATATTGAGAGACTCCATGATGAACTCTTGTACATCTCTGAGACTGAGATGTGGTTTTCCACAAATGGGTGTAGCCATTGTGGGCGTCATGTTGAGAGACTCCATGACAAGGATATTTGAAAAATATCTCTCTAGCTAAGAGGGAGTGTTAGTGTTGTGTAGCTTTGGAAGATATTTTCCCTTAAATACATTCAACTCAAGGCAGATCGGCCTTGGCTTTATAAATAAAATTTGTATTCTTGGAAGGTCGGCCCTAGAAAGCAGAGTGCCTAGTTTGATATATAAAGGAGAAGGTGTCTCCTCATTTGATCACGCATTCCATTCCAATTCAAATATATTCAGCAGCAGGTTTGCCCTTCAAGAGTAGCAGATTCGACTTCAGCAGAAGAGTTAAACACCCTAGGTATTATGAAATTACACCATATATAAGTGCAAATCCATTGTATTGTATTTGGCCTTTCTAGGGCCTGTTATTATTCTGATTTATAAGAGAATATTTTGTTGGGTTTTTCTCCCTCAAGTAGGAGGGTTTTCCCAAGGTAAAATATTGTGTTCATTGTCTCTAAGTTGTGTTTTTCTGCTTATTGCATTTCTGATCCTAAAACTAACTAGGTCGTGGAGAGTAATTTCTAGGCCATAAAGAGTAAGTGTTCGCAACAGGGAGAATTCTCAAATTCAGAAAAAAATCAAAGAGTGGTGTTGAAGACTAACTTGAGGTTATGAATTAATTAAAGCTTTTGTGTGATCTCCGTGGTAATTCCAAAGGGAATTAAGGAAAAGTTAAACTAAACTATCGCAGCCATATGGGAAGAAGTCGGGAAGACCAAAAGTCTTTTGTGGAATAGTTTTTGAAGGCCTCTTCATTTAATATTTGTCGGTGCCATCTTTAAAGGTTGAGTCTATCACTCTACGTAGAGGAGTCATGGCGTATAGAGCTAGCTATGTAATGAAAAGAAAATATCAACAACTGCTTTAAGGAGTTCCATATGATTTGCATCACAATAGTATAAAGGAAGAATCGATATTTCTTGTAACCGCAGCTTTGATAAATTAATAGTGAATAATTGCAGCATCGTATGAATTGAAAGGAGCAATTTGTATTTTGTCCAATATGAATTTAGACGCCTCTGCTTCACTGTCATAGATAGAGCTGAAACAGGAAATATATTCTGAAGTTCTCAGGAGTATCAGGTTTCTTGGCTTGAAGCGACATATCTCCAACAAACGTTGGAACTCAAAGCTTATAGTTTGCCATCGATGCTGAAGGAAATATAGTTTTCCAGAGGAGCTGACAAGGGAAGTCTATGTGGAGGAAGCTTAGTTGGCCAGGAATGTATATCAAGGCAAGCGTAGCATATGGGAAGTGAATACAAAGTGTCGGCTATTTTGTACTTTGGAGACTGCATTCAACGTGTATATGGGAAGTCCAAACTATGGCAAGAGGTCAGCACCAATGAATTACTAGTTGTATTCTTGTTGAGAAATTTATCGGTTGATGATTTTCTATGTTAGTATTATCTCACAGCTGGATATTCTTGTTTGTGAAAAGAAGCAGAATTCATCTGTTATGCTCTTTATTTGTGTTCTATGATTATGTTTATATTCATTTAATATGAAGTTATGAATACTATGTGATGAATGCACTATATTAAACAATCATCGAAATTCGGAGTTCAAAACTGTAAACAAGTACGGGGCTGCAATGAGACAAGTGTTTGACGAAATGCTTGAGTAATTCAATTGGTGAAATTGGAAAAAAATTATATGCAAAACAGGGTAGCACATTCCAGTGAATCAAAGATTCAATGTTGGCTCTAGCAGCAAGCCTTTCAAAATGAATACAAAATCAATATCAAACCTAGTGGCCATAACTTCCAAAATTAAATATCAAATAATAATTGTCATTATCAAATTTGGCAGAGATCCACTCAAATTTTACAACTAATCACACAGATCCTTTATGCTCAGCAATAATAATAAATCCAATCACTACAAACTGCCCGTAAATTAATTCTGTATGCTGCTACAGATGTACCTCTAATGTAAATAGCAAGATAAACTCCAAATCTGGCTCTTACCAGATAATTTAAACAACTAAACAAATATATGAGACGATCTAATATTAATGTTGAAGCACTTCTGAAATACTGCAAATTATTTATCAAACTGAAAGTGAAATGCATACATGCAAGACTGGTTAATAACAATTAGATTATTTACAAAATTCAGACTTCCTTATTTCTGCTCACCCTTGACTAATATAGATAATTATTGGGTGATCCTCAAGTGTACAGCAGCCACCCAAACACATCCAGAATCACTTTGAACTGAAAATCTTGTGATTCTTGTGGTTCATTTGAAATTTTCAAACCTTACATAAGGCTGTGGTAGACATCAAGCATGACAGGCCAAAGAGGTACGGCATCCAACATAGGCCATATGGCAGAAATTAATAAGTATTTCTTTTTTATCTTAACCCACTACCCTTCTATAATTTGTACAATGTTTTAAACAAATGAAGATATAATTTTTTAATAATGTAGGGTGCCTCCAACCATGAATAAATATTATTCAAAGATGTACGGCTGTTCCTTGAAATATCCAAAAAGCTAATAGACTTGCCATTCTCTATTTCAATGAGACACGACAGACAATAAAGTGATTGTGGCAGAGTTTTTTCTCCTTTTGATGCTAAGGTTGGACAAGGCAGCCTACTATTTTTGTACGGTGCTTTCCCCAAAGGATATGACCAGGTTACAATTGGCACAGCAGTCTTTAACAAGTGCAGAAAGGGCTTAGTCTCAGAAAAAAGCTGATACCATCAGCATTGATATATAATAATAAATAAATCTTCTATCAAATATAAATAAATCTATCATATTAATCCAAACAATCTTCCATCCATAATTCTAACCATTTGATGCAACTTGTAGCTGAAGCAAACTGATTTATACCCAAGGCTGACAGGATGATGGCTCTCATACCACTGTAATAACCCCGACCTCAGGGGCCAAGATTATTGTCAATTTCCCAAGTTTGACAATGTTGTTTGACAAACTATTTGCAAATAAGAAATTGCAATTTATTGGAGATAAACAGCCAGTTCTGATCTAATGTAGAAGTTTCGAGAATCTTTCCCACACAAACTAACATAACAGTGGAATGAAACTAAAAAGATAATAATACCACACATTGGATGTTCAATTCTGGATAGTGATATTAATCTTCTAAATATGTATCAGCACTATACTTTACCCAAGTTTATAACCTTGTTTTGCTTCTTGTCCCAATGCATCTTTATGGGTTGTAATGGTATGTTATAATGCAACGGTAACTTCCAAAAATAATTAACCAAAGATGCAGACATAGCAAATCATCCACTATATCGATAAGGCCATTGCAGTAAACACAGTATAATGATTGATAAACAAACATTCATTTATTCATTTCAAGGCAATACAAATATTGTAGACACTTTAACATACTCGTGTATGTGTGGCAATTACAAATGCATCAAAAGTCATATATACGCTCCACAAGGTCACACATACAGCAAGTGAACAGACCCGAAATCGTTTCCAGTAATAGAATGGTGTTGGCAACACTCGATTACACAAAGAGATGTTGTCTGCCAATGTGAAACCTTCTACCAATGACCAATACGTATGAAACAGAGTATACACTGTCCATGTATGATAATATCGACAACTCCAATGTGAAGGACGTGTTGAAAGGATATACATAGAGGAAGTAATCCCGAATGACTAAACACAAGTAGTAGATATCGACGGCTAATAGAAAGGTAATACTCAACATAAAACGCTTTGACTAGCCAACTTCCTATACTTGATCCTTTATACACGTCATAGTTCTACCAGCCTCAGGAGTCTCACAAAGACAAGTTGAGTTTGGAGTTTGCCAACCTTAGAAATAATAATCACACATACATTTAGAAGGCTCCCGATCAATAATCTTCAAGATTTGCCCTTCGATGAATATATGGTGGTTCAATTATTCTCTACGGCAACTCAAATGATAGTCGGCATATTACAAAGGAAGCTCAATTTAGAGTATCCATCTTCACCGTTCTTCGAATGATTGCCACGATTACCAATTCCACATATAAGTCACCCGATAACAATAGTGGTTATGCCCAAATGTTATGAATAATACCAGACACATATCACTAGAAGATAATCATGAAAGGCATATGCAGCAATACAAATAGCAACAATAGAATATATATAAATGTAAAGACACAAGAATGTATTGAATACCTCAACCACTATTGTTTTGTCTTATTCGGCTTTGTCTAGATTAATATGACTGCTATAATTGATCACCCTGAAGAATGAATTCAACTGCCTTTCAAACATTTGAATATATCAAACTCCTGCAAACTCAATATATATTACAAACACCTAATTTTGAACAATTAAACTCTATGTGAATTCTATAGTGAATTCACCCACAAATGGAATTGGGGTTTCGTCAAATCCCAGATCTAAGGGTTATCATCCTCAAGTTTTGAGGAGTTTTGCTCACCAAAATTTCTCTCAATAATCAAATTCTCCAATTGATGTCATTCCTGAGAACCAACCTCTTCTTATAACATTATTTGACAGTTTTCAGTAGTTATCTCACATAATAAGTGGCTTTAACTAATATTGATTTCCTAAAGTCATTTTTATGAATTATTTAATTATTACCATTTAATTATTTTTTGGTAATAATAATTAATATTATATTATTTTTTCACCGTTAAAAAAAAGACATTACAAAATATGAACACCAAGTGCTCGATCTTCAAGAAAGGAATTTTGGCAACAATACAATGGATGCCTTTTTCTCTCCCAAACCTCTCCTTTTATAGGCTCTCTGAAGGAATATAATATTATTTTCCTTTCTTTCCCTTTCTCACTCCAAAACTTTATTTTCAAACTGTCTAGAAAGACCTTTTAAAAAAACTATGTTACCAATTCTTGTACCGGTTCAGGTTCAAGTTCGGTAGTTCAGTTCACATGTTAAGTCAAAAGAAAATCAAAGGTTGGGTTTGTTTTGGATTCGTCCATGCAAAAACATATAAAAATTAAAAATATATATGTATTTGCAACAGTAATTAAGTTCAAAATACCAAACACAACATCATATATTGTATAATAAACAAAACCATCATAAAAATATAAAATATTACAATGTCAATTAGTCAAATTCAAATGTCATGATATATATTATATATTAAAATTAAAAAATAATAATGTCAAGTGTCAACAATAAGCCATCATTGGTTCAACATCATCATATGGATCTTCAAAAGTATCATCATTACCATCCATATCAGATGATGTAGGTGTTGCCCAATTTTCACCTACGAGCTCAATCAAGCAGAATAAATCATGTTTTAGATGTTCAAGAAGGCCAAATGGGACATTTGCATCGGGGGTTACATCACATATCGGATGCTTTTTCACCGGGAGGTCCATTGGAAAGCATGCCTTGATCCGTTTTGGCACAAACCCATTAGAGAAGAAAATCGGCAAGACCCTCCTAAAGCCTTGCCGACTAGCAGCGTGTTCTATATGGTTGAATAAACCAGTCGCCAGGACTTTTGGGTCGCCATGAGCCTTCATGTATCTCTCTGCTCGAAAAGGGGTCATATCGACAATTGTTCACCGCAGAGCTTTCGCTATAGGGTTATGACTTCGGCAAAAGGTCTGGCCGAGGAGATGGAGTCTCAACGAAAGGAGATGCTGAAGACAGGATGTCTCAGCGACCAATCAAGTCTCCCCAAGATGGTATAAGCTCGTTGAAAGATTTTGACCTCGCTGGGAAGTCCTGCCGATCAGCGATGTCTCACCGAAAGAGTGGAGCCCTCGGCGTAATATTAAGCTCGGGGAGAAAGTGTTGACTTCAGCATGAGGTATGGCCGACAAGGAGAAGTCTCGGCGACAAGATGGGAGTTCAGCGTGAAGTCTTTCCTACCCCCTAGAGTCTTGCTGACGGATAAAGAAATGAGCTCGCCGAAAGATATTGCCTTCGGCAAAAGGTCTTCTCGATAGTGATTGTCTTAGCGACCACTGTGGATATCGGTATGACTTTTGCCTTCGCTGTGACATCTTGCCTTCGGCATAAAGTCTTGCCGACTCATGGGCTCTCACCAAAACAATTTGAATTCGCCATGATGTCTCACCGACCCGACGAGGCCTTCCCGACTTGCCAGTGTCTCACCTAAGGAAATATTGCGCTCGGGGAAAGTGATTTGAGTTCGTTGAGAGGTCTGGCCGATACAGAAAATTCTTCCCGACTGAATTAAGCCCTCGCCAAAGCAAGGTGCCTTCGGTATGAGGTCTCGCCGACATAGGTGACATCGATGTAACGTCTAGTTCCGAGATGTTGTCATGTCGACTGCTGGAGGTCTCAGCGAAATGAAATGAGTTCGGCATGATCTCTCCCCAACCCAAAGGTGTCTCGCCAAAGAATGAAGAGCTCGATGAAAGGTCCTGCCAACAGGATAAGGTCTTGCCGATGGCTTCATGGATGTCGACATGACTTTTGAACTCGCTATGTGGTCTTGCTGATCGTCATGCGTTATGCCGATAGCTGCAGAGGGGCGTAATTGCATCGGTGAGACACTTCTGGTGTCTCACCGAGATGCGATTCTCATGAAGAGCTTTTGACCGCTCGAAGTAGCTTGTGTGGCATCTGTTCGACCAATCAGGGGAAGCTACAGGCGGACCATTGGCAGCTTGACTAGTGCCAAGAAGATCAACAGAATGAAAGCAACGTGGATCGGCTCTGAGCTCAAAAGCATTCAAGGCAGCTCGACAGGGAGGTTAGAAGATAGACACGAGACCAGAAGTTAATGCGAGCATTGCAAAAGATCAAAGAGGCCATTCCTGAGGGCGATTTGTCACCGACATGGACACGGGGATACAGCATTAACTTCATTCAAAAGATCTAGGGGAGTTTTTCCTAAAGTTGGATATTTTGTAAACCTTAAGAGGCCGACACTCTTTTGAATATATGGCATTTTTGCCTTTTTGTAGTTAGTTCTAACTGGTATATTTCTCTACTTTTGGAGACTTTTGAGAATCCTTAGAGGAAAATACTGGATTTTGTAACTCATTCGAAGCATAATATACAGAGTTTACCTTGATTACTGTAGATGATCCAAATTACCATCTTGTTCTTGCAAAGTGTTGTGCATTTCAGGTGAATGATCAAGTTATTTTGTGAATTTCTTTCATTCCTTAATAACTTTATCTTGTGTTTTCATGCCTTCCTTTGCAAAAGTATCATTATTCAAATCACAAATTGCGTTCATATAGTCACACATGGATTCTAATATGTGAAAACCTTTTTCCTTTTTTGAAAAAAGTGTGTGTATCGAACCTGCTTGTGGAGCATTAATGAAAAGCTTACAGAATTTGATGTGTAATCTTATGGTCATTGACAATTTTCAAGTGTAGCCTAAGTATTTCATTGCTCTTCTCAGTTTGGTGTATCACCATAGCGTTAGTTTTATTTTTATGTATTTTCCTTCTCCCTTTTCCCTACAAGATCAGTAGTTAGGTGATACCATAGGAAGCCGGCCTTCTCCGGAGGTTCATTTCAACTTCAGGTGACCCACAGCCTTGAAATGATCCCATGTTTCTCTAGAAAGCTCAGTTTTCATAACTTTGCATAGGGTGCATTTCCAGGAGATAACAGTTTTTGGCATGCCCGGTGGGACTAGTTCCACCTTATATTGTTGGTTTGGTATGCAACCAGCAAGTTTCAGACTTTACAGAAGTCATTTTGCATACTTGGGGACTCCATAAAGAGGAAGAACTTTAGAATCAGTGTTTTTACAGTTTATGAGAAGTGTTCAGACAAGGAGCAACTCGTCCCCTTTTGAATATTTGCAACTATCACCACCAAGGAGACAAGGCAGAGCAACAGAAAGGCCAAGGATAAAATTTGTTTATTCCAAAAGAGCCAAATCTACTCCTCCATCTGTGAGACTCCATATTGCTGTCCCTTCTTTTGTTTCACCTAGAGTGCAAATAAACCCACCTCAGCCACCTCTAATGGCTGCTCCCAGAAATCAGCCTTTTGTGCCATTCGATGGAGGTAGTCCATTAAATTTGGCCCAACACAACAATATACCAGTGGCTACCTTAAAGAATTTATCAATCTTCACTGGGGAGGATCAGACTACCCCTATTGAGCACATAAGGGATATAGCCTCGTTATGTGGAGTACATCACATAACTCATGAAGATGTAGTCGTAAGACTGCTTGCTGCATCTCTCAAGGGTAAGGCTTTACAATGGTATCGGGGTTTACCAGTGAACTCTATTGCAACATGGGATGATTTTGGTGAGAAACTGCACACGCAGTTTCAAGATAAATCTGGTCACTTGTCTCTGGTGGAGCAGTTGACAATTTTAAAAAGAGTTCCTTAAGAGCAAAAAAAAGATTTTAATTTTCGATTATAGAGGACTTGGTTTCGAATTCCTGTAACAGTGAGGCCATCTCCTAAGCACGCCTTCTTATACTTTCTTAAAGCTTTGAACAGTGAAATAGCGGTCATGACTCAATCAATGGGTGGCGAATCTTTGCCAAGTGCATATGAAGTTGCAATCAGGGCAGAGAACTATTTGATTCAGGTAGGAAAAATTGCCCCTAGGCCACCAATGCCTATTTTTCCAGATATACAATCTAATACACCTTTGCTCGTACCTCCTTTTACACCTCTACCAGCTGTACCAACGTTGCCAGTTGTTTTAGCCGTTGTTAAACAAGAAAGTGTTGTTCCAGGCACATCACAGGAGTTACAAGAGATCAAAAGTTTGTTATAGACTTTTGGTAACAAGTTCATGAACTTGGAAAAACAACAGTCCTATGCTAGGCCTTATCAGCAGCAGAATCAGACCTCAAGTCAGCTTTTTCAAGGTCAACAACAGCAATTCCAGGGGAATAGACAGCAGTATCAACGTAATTACCAAGGCCCAAGACAAAATATTGCTGCAAGACCTTTTCAGGCCTATAATCCAGCTCCAATTAGTGCTGTCAAAGAGCTTGTTCCTGTTCAAAACAATCTAGCTTCGGATTATGAATGGTGTTATTCGTGTAATCAGCCACATAATCAAGCTATGTGCTCTAATGGCATGATCAACCAAGCTCTTATGGTGCAAAATGTTGTAGGTGCGCAAGATTTGCCTAAGGAAGGGTATTCACAACAGCAGGATCAGCCTACAGATGATTCAACTCTCCTGAATTGGCAGAGAGAGGAATTTTGTGGAGTGACCCAAGATAACACATCTATTGTTGCTAATCCTAGAGCCAAGAAGAGGGCTTTTGAGATAGAACAAGCAACGAATAAAGATAAGGGAGTTGTTGGTCCATCAAATCAGCAAGTACCACGCATTTTGCAGCGAGGTCATGACACTAGTAAGGAGCAGCCTTTACATGTTTCATCTGCAGGTCAAGTGCAACCTGACCACGCTGTTGTAAAGACACAGCCAAAGGTAAATATATCTGCACCTTTCAACATTGTTGAAAGTATGAAAAAAATGAATGTTTCAATTTCAATGTGGGATTCTTTAGCAATCCCTGGTCAAATGAATTTGTTATAGTCAGCCTTATCAAATCCAGTTAGTTCGAATTTTCCAAATGAAGTCTCTGTAGGCCAAACAAAGTCAATTTTAACCAATGCACTTTTGGATAATACCACACAGCAAAGTAATGGTGTCAAGCCCCCTCCTTTCTATGTTTCCTTAATAGTGGGGAATAAATTGGTGCACAATTGCATGGTTGATAGCGGGGCTAGCAGTTCGATAATGCCAAAAAAGATTGCAGACTAGCTAGGTTTATAATACCAGCCATTAGAAAAGGGAGTACTTCAATTGAATGGGACAGTAGTAAACACTATAGGTGTTATTAAAAATTTGAATCTTACACTACATGCCTATCCTAATTTTTCAATCCCGCAAGATGTGTTTCTCATAGATTTACCTCCATATTTTGCTTTATGCTTGTCTAGAGACTTCACAACTAAAATTGGAGAGTATTTATCTTCAAATTGGTCCCATATGTTTTTTAGGACCAGGTATGGTACTAAGGTAACTATAACTTCTGAGTCCCTTGCCAAGGATCACATTGAGCCTTATGTGCTATCTGTTGTTAATGTTAATTATGTTGTTTTAGAGGATGTTGAATTTGCTTCAGCACACGAGTTACAAGCTGTGAGTGTACCTGAGGTACTCCTAAATGAATGGGCAGCTTAAAACGTGATTGATAATCCAAATGAGCTTATTCAGGATGTTGGTCTAGGCAATTATGTATTGCATGAAGCTAGGACAAAAATGCCAAATCTTGAAAGAAGTGCAGAAAGTTAGTTTGAGCAACAGAATGAATTATGGGAGATGCATTTTGATGGTTCTAGAAGCAAAAATGGTGTTGGGGGAGGTGCAATGCTTGTATCTCCGCAAGGTGATAAGTATTATTCTGCATTCCGTTTTGCTTTTGCATGCTCTAATAACACTGTTGAGTATGAGGGCCTTGTTCAAGGTCTTGAGTGGGCAAGGAAGAGAGGAATAACCCGCTTGAAAGTTTATGGGGACAGTGAGTTAATTGTCAATCAAATAAGAGGCCTAAATGTTGCTAAAAATGACACTAAAGTCTTATAGAAACAGAGTGTGGAATATGATTGAGGAATTTGATGCCTTTTAACTTAGTATCTATTCCAAGGAACTAGAACAAACATGTTGATAGGCTTGCAGCCATGTTGATAGGCTTGCAGCCATTGGAGCACAGTTTGATATTCCAGGTGACATTAGAAAAGAGAAAGTACAACAGTATGTGAAGGTTGTAGTCAGACCATCAATTCTTGATAACAACATTCACTGGCAGGTTTTTGACAGCGAGGAACAGATTCTTTCTTTTTTGCTCGAAGATCAGTTCTCCATGGTGAATCAAGCAAAACTTAAGCAACAGTATGATGATCAAGTCATACAGTTGAGGACAAATAAGTTACCCAGAGGTCTTGTTACCTTAGAGTCGATTTTCAGTACTGACGATCAACTTAAAAAGGGTATAGCTGGCTTGCAAATCAAAGAAAAACATTATGAAGAATTGGAGATTTTCAAAGATAAACTTCTTAAGATAGGCAAAATTTGTTCACATGAAAATAAACAATCTTTTGTCGCCTTATGCCAAGAATTTTATGATGTGTTTGCTTGGGAATACTCAGACTTGAAAGGGTTTGATCCCCATATTGCTCAGCACACAATTGAGTTAGAACCTAATGCTAAGCCAGTAAGGCAGAAATAAAGGCCCTTGAATCCTATGCTTGAGCCCTTAATGATTAAAGAGCTGACCAAACTAGTTGAGGGGGGTATCATCTTTCCTATTAAACACACTTCATGGGTTTCTAACCTTGTGCCGGTTAGGAAGAAAACTGGTGAAATAAGACTTTGTGTAGACTCTAGGGATCTTAACCGAGCATCTTTGAAAGATCACTACCTGCTGCCCTCCATGGAACAAATCTTACAAGTAGTTGCTGGTTCTGAAAGATTTTCCTTATTAGATGGTTTTTCAGGCTATAATCAAGTGCTGGTTAAAGAGGAGGATCAGTTCAAAATTGCTTTTACAACTAAGTGGGGCACCATGGCATACAAAAGGATGCCTTTTGGTTTATCTAATGTTGGTGCCACGTTTCAAAGGGCCATGGATATGGCGTTTCAAAGTTTGATTAATAAGATTATGCTGATTTATTTAGATGACATTACAGTTTATTCTAAGAACGTTGATGAACATTTGTCACACCTTAAGCAAGTTTTTGAAAAATGCAGAGAGTTTGGTATTTCTCTCAATCTAAAAAAGAGTATATTTGTTGTTCATGAAGGTAAATTATTAGGACACATAGTGTCAAAGCAAGGAATTACTATTGACCTTGAAAGAGTCAAAGCCATACTTGAGTTGCCATTACCCAATCACAAGAAGGGTCTGCAGAGCTATTTGGGCCAAATCAACTTTTTGAGAAGGTTCATCCTTGATGTCGCAAACCTGTTACAGCCTTTAACAGCTATGTTAAAGAAAAATGTAGTTTTCAGTTGGACAAAAGATGCCAAGAACAATTTTGAGACAATTAAGGAGGCCTTAGCAGCAGCTCCTACGCTGGTAAATCCCAATTTTTCTAAAGATTTTATTCTGTATGCTTATGGTAGCACAAGTAACATTTATGCAATGTTGGTGCAAAAAAATGAAGAAAATTTAGAACTAGTAGCCTTTTTCAATCAAAGTTTGGCTGATTATGAACATAAATATTCCTTTGTGGAGAAGCATGTTCTCGCTGTCATAAGAAGACTTAAAAAATTCAAGCCTTTAATCTCTAATAATAAAATTCATGTCATGGTTGCACACCCAAGTGTCAAGGAATTTCTGTTGAGCAAAGATCTGAATGAAAAAAGAGCAGGGTGGATCACTAAGGTTATGGAATATGATGTGGATATCAAGATTACCAAATTGGTTAGAGGTAAAGGTCTCTGTGAACAGCTTGCTACAGGGTCAAGCAGTAAAAATGAATTAGAAAATGATGTTTTTGCTAATACAAATGAGTCTCAGAATGCTCAAGATGGTGTGCCTGTGATAACAACTAATTGGGTTCAAGACATGACCCATTTTTTACAAACTAGTGAATGTCCGCCAGGTTTAGACAGACTTAAACGAAGATACTTCAGATTGCAGTCCATACCATATGTGTTGGTGAACAATGTTCTCCTCAAAAAAGATTTGAATGGTGTTCTATTAAAATGTATTTACAATGATTAGATTGAGAAGGTACTTCATGAGTTTCATGATGGAGCTACAGGAGGTCACTTTGCTCCAAGAACTACTGCATGGAAGATAATGAGAGTTGGTTACTACTGGCCCAGCTTATTTAAAGATACATATGCATGGTCAAAGAAATGTGTGAAGTGTGCTCTTTTTACAGGAAAAGAAAAGCTGTCTGCTATGCCTCTACATCCAATTCAGGTAGAGCAGCCCTTCATGAGATGGGGCATTGATTTCATTGGGCCAATAAATCCACCCTCCAGTGCTGGTCACAAGTGGGTGCTTACTGCTACGGATTATTTCACACGGTGGACAGAGGCGATAGCTTTGAAAGAAGCAAAGGAGTCTTCAGTTTTGAGCTTTTATGAGGATATAGTAACCCGATTTGGAGTTCCTGACTCTATCATATCTGATAACGCTCTTGCATTTGTGGGATTAAGATTAACTGATTGGGTTGTTAAACATGGCATTCATTTGAATACATCCTCAAATTATTACCCTTAGGGTAATGGTTTAGCTAAAAGCACAAATAAGAATCTCATCAGGATTAATAAAAGAACAATGGAGGATAATCAAAGGACCTGGCACATTAATTTAAAGTATGCACTTTGGGCAGACAAAGTGACTCCTAAGAGGTCTATTGGTAATTCACCATACATGTTAGTTTATGGTAAAGAGGCTAGATTACCTCTATTTGTAGAGCTTCCGACTCTAAAAATTGTTCATCAATTGGAGATGTTTGAGGAGCAGGACCCAATGTCTGCGAGATATGCAGAGCTCATGGAACTCCAAGAATCAAGAGACAAAGCAATGAAAGCTTTGGAGTATCATCAACTCCAAACGAAGAGAACATTTGACAAGAAAGCTACAGTCAAAATTTTTAAAGAAGGTGATATTGTTCTCAAATGGGATGTTCTGAAAAGCAAGCCAAGCCATCACACCAAGTTTGACAACATGTGGACGGGTCCATTTGTTATCAAAGACTGCAAAGAACACAATGCTTACCAACTGGCCACAACTAAGGGGGAAGTGCTTCCTATCCCAGTCAATGGGATACACCTCAACCCTTGTTTTGAGGTTTGACAGGCTCCTCCATTGTGCATATTAGGTTAGGTTTTATTTTTCAACAAGTGCTTTTGAATGTTAGCTCGATTGTTGGTTTCTTTCCCTAAGTGTTGTTCTAGCACGGTAAATAGTTCCTTTTCAGCCACTCCTGTTTTGTCGTTTCGGACACCTGTTATGATCTATAAGTTACAGGCGCGTTTGAACTATGTGCTAAGCTGATGTTTTAATTTTTTCTAAGCTTCCTAATGACTCCATGCCCAATGGACAAGTTTTGGCTACTGGTTTCCATGTTTAGCAGGCAAACGTCCAGCAAAGGTCGCCAGAAATGTTGCCCAATTTTCACCTACCAGCTCAATCAGGCAGAATAAATCATGTTTCAGATGTTCAAGAAGGCCAAATGCGACATTTGCATCGGGGGTTAGATCACACATTGGATACTTTTTCACTGAAGGTCCATTGGAAAGCATGCCTTGATCCGTTCTGGCACAAACCCATTAGAGAAGAAAGTCAGCAAGACCCTCCTAAAGCCTTGCCGACTAGCAGCGTGTTCTATATGGTTGAATAAACCAGTCACCAAGACTTTCGGGTCGCCATGAGCCTTCATGTATCTCTCCGCTCAAAAAGGGGTCATACCAACAGTTGTTCACCGCGGAGCTTTCGCTATAGGGTTATGACTTCGGCGAAAAGTCTGGTCGAGGAGATGGAGTCTCAATGAAAGGAGATGCCGAAGACAGGATGTCTCAGCGACCAATCAAGTCTCCCCGAGATGGTGTAAGCTAGCTGAAAGATTTTGACCTCGCTGGGAAGTCCTGCTGATCAACGATGTCTCACCGAAAGAGTGGAGCTCTCGGCATAATATTAAGCTCGGGGAGAAAGTGTTGACTTCGGCATGAGGTATGGCCGACAAGGAGAAGTCTCGGCGACAAGATGGGAGTTCGGCATTAAGTCTTTCCGACCCCCTAGAGTCTTGCCGACGGATAAAGAAATGAGCTCGCCGAAAGATATTGCCTTTGGCAAAAGATCTTCTAGATAGCGATTGTCTTAGCGACCACTGTGGATATCGGTATGACTTTTTCCTTCGCTGTGACATCTTGCCTTTGGCATAAAGTCTTGCAGACTCATGGGCTCTCACCAAAACAAGTTAAATTCGCAATGATGTCTCACCGACCCGATGAGGTCTTCCCGACTTGCTAGTGTCCCACCGAAGGAAATGTTGCGCTCGAGGAAAGTGATTTGTGTTCGTTGGGAGGTCTGGCCGATACAGAAAAGTCTTCCCGACTGAATTAAGCCCTCGCCAAAGCAAGGTGCCTTTGGTATGAGGTCTCACCGACATAGGTGACATCGATGTAACGTCTAGTTTCGGGATGATGTCCTGTCGACTATTGGAGGTCTCGGCAAAATGAAATGAGTTCGGCATGAACTCTTCTCGACCCAAAGGTGTCTTGCCGAAGAATGAAGAGCTCGATGAAAGGTCCTGCCAACAGGATAAGGTCTTGCCGATGGCTTCATGGATGTCGACATGACTTTTGAACTCACTATGTGGTCGTGCTGATCGTCATGCGTTATGACGATAGCTGCAGAGGGGCATAATCGCATCGGTGAGACACTTCTGGTGTCTCACCGAGATGCGATTCTCATGAAGAGCTTTTGACCACTCGAAGTAGCTTGTATGGCATCTGTTCGACCAATCAGGGGAAGCTACAGGCGGACCGTTGGCAGCTTGACCGGTGCCAAGAAGATCAACAGAATGAAAGCGACATGGATCGGCTCTGAGCTCAAAAGCATTTAAGGCAGCTCGACAGGGAGGTTAGAAGATAGACACGAGACCAAAAGTTAATGCGGGCGTTGCAAAAGATCAAAGAGGCCATTCCTGAGGGCGATCTGTCACCGACATGGACACGGGGATACAGCATTAACTTCATTCAAAAGATCTAGGGGAGTTTTTCCTGAAGTCGGATATTTTGTAAGCCCTAAGGGGCCGACACTCTTTTGTATATATGGCATTTTTGCCTTTTTGTAGTTAGTTCTAACTGGTATATTTCTCTGCTTTTGGAGACTTCTGAGAATCCTTAGAGGAGAATACTGGATTTTGTAACTCATTTGAAGCATAATATACAAAGTTTACCTTGATTACTGTAGATGATCCAAATTACCATCTTGTTCTTGCAAAGTGTTGTGCATTTCAAGTGAATGATCAAGTTATTTTGTGAATTTTTTTCATTTCTTAATAACTTTATCTTGTGTTTTCATGCCTTCCTTTGCAAAAGTATCATTATTCAAATCACAAACTGTGTTCATATAGTCACATATGGATTCTAATCTGTGAAAACCTTTTTCCTTTTTTGAAAAAAGTGTGTATCAAACCTGCTTGTGGAGCATTAATGAAAAGCTTACAGAATTTGATGTGTAATCTTATGGTCATTGACAATTTTCAAGTGTAGCCTAAGTATTCCATTGCTCTTCTCAGTTTGGTGTATCACCATAGCGTTAGTTTTATTTTTATGTATTTTCCTTCTCCCTTTTCCCTACAAGATCAATAGTTAGGTGATACCATAGGAAGCCAGCCTTCTCCGGAGATTCATTTCAACTTCAGGTGACCCACAGCCTTGAGATGATCCCATGTTTCTCTAGAAAGCTCAGTTTTCATAGCTTTGCATAGGGTGCATTTCTAGGAGATAACAGTAGGTACTAGTAAATTAGAAGAAACACAAACAATGCCACTGGCACTAGCATTAGCACTGACACTCATGCTCGCTAGCTGGCTTGTCTTCAACATAAAGTTAAGCAAGGTGGGAAGTGGAAGAATCCAAATCAATATACTCTAGCTTGATATCCCACTTTCTTGTGTCCCCTTCCTTGTAGCCACTTTGTTTGTGTTGAAAGAGTCAAGTTTAAATGCACATACACTAAGTGCTCTACCTTTTATGAGTGTAGTTGATTGCACTTTATTAAGTGGATGAATGAGTATGTTGTAATGTCTCATTTTTTATTACATGGAGAAATATGATATTATTTTAATTATTTAATATTTTCCTTCAAATGCTAATTCAAAAGGAAATATTATTAATTAAAAAATATTATATTTAAAGTGACTTATTAAATGCAGATTTAAAAATAAGTCACAATTGAAAATTTAAAAAAAGAAAAGAATTTGAACAATCAAGCATAGAAAGCCAATGGTCAAGGAGGAAAAAATAAAAACAATTGAGGATTGTTGATTGCAATAGGATGGTTGATTATGGTTTTTTGGAGAGCTTGCCTTTCTCCTAACTTGAGGACAAAAACCCTCATTTTTTCAGAATTAGACGAAAACCCAATTCAATGATTGAAGTTTTGATGAAATTTGTGACATCTTGTGTCCAAGGCATATTTTTAGTGTTGGAGAAATCTAAGTGTGCTATTGCATTGAATTTTTGTTGTTATCTCAATGATATCAATTAGCATATTTGGTTTAACAGGCTCTTTTAAGTGTTACTCCAACTGATGTTCTCCATTCATAGTCAAGTCAGTGAAGGGAATTAAACAGGTTCAAGGCCAAAGTATACTGCTTTCCCAACCAAGCAAGCCAGCATTAGCTTTGGATTTAGCATCTAGGCTTTTACGGGTGCCATATTAATCAAGTTGTTGCAATTTTCATATTGAGAAGATGAACAATTCATATCCAATCCTCAGAGACTAAATGGTATCAACACTAGTAGTTAAGAAGCTTTCAAATATTCAACCTGGGAGGAGCCGTTTGAAGTAATATTTCCAGAGTTCTGTAATCGAAGGATATGAATGCTTAATGCTGCTCGTATACAGTCCAAAGTGGAGGATAAGAGAGATCGTTGTATATTTAACTCAACAAATACCTGATTGCATTGTACGGTGCGATAAAATTAAAATTTTAGTGGGAAAACTATCCCACAATTTCAAGGAGACGAACTATGGAAAAAGTCAAGCTATGAATTTGGGAGCCGTCTATTAACTATAAAGTGTGCTTAATGTATAGGGGATGTTGTTGGAAGCTAGAATGCGACTGCCAATATAAGAAACGGGATCTTCTAATTGTTATTTTATCATTCTATGTATCGGTAGTTTGATATTTAGAGCCGCTAGAAATATTCCCAAGGAGATATGTGCGTAGTTGAAACGTCAAAAAGAAGGAAACAAGTGCCGACTATGTGGAAAAATCGAGAGCTTCTGGGTAGAAGAGGTGTTTCTTTGGCATGGGCATAAAGGAATATGCGATTTATTTAATTTTGAGTATGTGAGAACCAATTTGATACAAAACAAGGAAGCTAAGTATCTAAAATAAGAAATGGAAAGATTAGGGTTTCTATTCAACGGCGATACTTCTTCTAAGTTTATATGCTGACAAGGAAGCACGTGGAGTCTTGAATAGCGAAGGTGTTGCCGCCTCTAAGTGTTACATGTTGATGCGTGTTTTATGACACAACAAACATTCTAGAATAAAGTGTCCAAGATGCTCTATCCCCTCTTGAAAAATACCTTATATGCTAAGATTGCAAGTAAGATCATATGGTAATTCCAATGTTTAAGATGAGTGAGGATAAGCTCTGTGGTTTTGATGTGATTTGCTGGTTATGACAAGGCGACTTATGCTAGGCTTGTTCAATTCACAATGAAGGTCTAGACAATGAAGTTCTATTGCTTAGGTCATGGATCAAACAAACTGAAAAAGGAGATAAGGGTTCAGAAGTTATAATCTACTCCTAAGAATTCAAGAGACGATATTGACTTGGTGGAACCAATAACCACGCTTCGCTTCGCCACGCTCAACGACAACTACACAAAGGGGGTGCAATCTTCAAGGGAATGTGCTTATGATTTTCACATCATGAATAACTACCATCAAATCGAACAATAATTATCTACACAGAAGTTAAGCATCCACAAAATAAGCTCAGGCTAACTTTACGCATTGAATGAAAATCATCCATTCAAAGAAAGTATGAGCAAAACGTTTCACCATAAATCAATACTTATAAAATCTTGCATTCATCTAACATACATGAAATAAAATCTAAACTATGATGAGGGATAAGAACCATAACAACTCCAAGATAAGAGAAGTAATCACCATCAGAACAATGCATGCATTACTTATTACTTTGGCAGTCATACACAACAATTACTTATCTCAACATGTTTTGCAACATGTTCCCATGCTTTATAAATGAGGGGTTGAGCTCAATTTATAGGCTCCTCGATTACAGTTCAATGGCCAAGATTAATTCAGGATCAACGGCCAAGACTACAAAACGAAACCCTAATTAGGGTTTGTCCTAACTAAGTCCTTCTCGACCAATGAGAAAATTACATTCGAGGACACTTGTCCTTTTTACCAAATATGAACCAACAAATAAAATAGAAAGTTGTTGAATCTGGATGTGCTGACTTGGAACAATCTGATTGGTCGAGGCGCCACTTCAGTAGGTTGGATGTCCTCCTTGGTTACTTTGTTCTTTTTCCATGTCCTTGCCTTAGAATATTTTTTCCTGCCAATGATTCTGTCCTTTGCACTTTGATCTTGGATTACTTTGGCTTCTTCTTCTCTCCTCAACTTGGAGCACCTATTTAGACTTGAAGTTCTTAAGTCTTTCTTCCCGGATTGCTTTGGAATTCCTTCACGTGCCTTGAATTTGGAGAGGAACTCCCTTGTGTTTTCCCCACAATGGAGGAAATTGGAACTTTCCCATACTTAGCCAAATTTTGGCTATTTAATTTCATTTTGTAACATCTTCAAGATTCTAGCCATTTTTGTGCTCAAATAAACTTCGCCAATGGATTTGTCTTCAATCTTGAATTTGGCTTGTGTAAGTTGGATGTACTTGACAATGTGCCTGCCGTTGTCTTCATGATGCCAAATTCTTGGCGGACTTCCCGTTGGTCTTGCGATGTGCAGGGGTGGATGTCCAGTTTTCTTTCATCTTCCTTCAAGTCAGACTTTACACTTTCTTTGCCATTTTCTCCTTTGAAGATTCGCCTTGTGTAGTCATTCGCCTACAAGAAACAAAATAAATAAATTTAGATTTTCTCTCTCCTACTTTCATTTTCAGGCTTTTAATTTTCTCCAAAATGGCTAATTTATTTGATTTTATCTTTATTTTATTTTTAAATTTAGCCATGGCGAAAATTATTTTTCATTTTCTCTCTCCTGAATTTGGACTTCTCACTGTTTGCCATACTCTCTCTCTACAAGTTGAACTTGGTGAACATTTTTCCATGGCGGACTTTGCATGTGCTTTGTCTCTTTTCTAAGTGCCAAGGTAGGACTTTCCTATTGTCCAAACATTCTCGCCATTCCTTATGGCGGACTTTGGAGACTTCCATTTCAAATGTAAGGCAGACTTCAAGAAGTTCTTGCCATTGCCTTAGGCAAATTTTCCTTCCCAAATTTATTTTTCCATAACTTTCTTTCTGTCCATTTTATTTCGCCATAATTTTATTTCGTCCAATTTTATTTGGCCATAATTTTCTTTTCGTCCAATTTTATTTGGCCATAATTTTCTTTCGTCCAATTTTATTTGGCCATAATTTTCTTTCGTCTAATTTTATTTGGCCATAACTTTCTTTCCGTCCAATTTCTCAAGCGAAAATAAATGTTGGACTTAGAAAAATATTTCTCATTTTCTCCAAGCATTGCGAATTTCCTCAAGGCCAAGCATATTTTTTAATTTCCCAACGTCAACACTCAGGCAAAATTTTAATTTTTTATCTACTCTTGGATATGGCGGACTTCATCAATTTCCTTGCCACTTTGGAGCGAACTTTACCTCTTGTCTTGCCATTTCAACTTTTGCTCAAGGGCGGACTTTGCCTTTTGTCTTGCCATACAAGGGCGGACTTCACTTGTTTCCATGCCACTTCAGATTTTGGCTAAGGGCGGACTTGCCATGACTTCAAGCCATTACCTTTTATGGTGGGCGGACTTGGCTAATATTCTTGCCACTTCTCTTTTTGTCCAAGGCGGACTTGGCTTATTTCCTTGCCATACAAGGGCGGACTTCATCAAATTCCTGGCCATTAACTTTTTTGCTTATGGCGGACTTGACAAATTTCTTTGCCACTTTCATTGCTTGGCCAAGGCGGACTTCCTTCCATTCCTTGCCATTGGAGGGCGGACTTCATATGATGTTGTGCCATTGACATTACTTGGCTGAAGCTATTCACCATTAACTTTCTCTTTATCCTTCATGCTGGTTGGCCATGCTTCCATGAACTCTTGCCATGAATTGCAGTCATACCTGGGCCATTTCGCCATGAATTTCTCAGATTTTTCTGTCTCCTCCATGAATTCTTTCAGATTTCTTCATGGTTTTCCAGATTTTTTACCATTCTCTTCAATTTGTTGACTGATTTTTCATTTTATTCACCATTTTTCTGTGATTTTTTCCAGATTTTCACCATTTTCTGTAATTTTCCAGAATTCCTCCATGAATTTAAAAAAATTTCAAATCAATTTTCTGAGAGTTTCGCTGAGTTTTTCAAACTTCTGAGTGGATTTTCAAAACTAGAGACCTTTCCAAATATAGAAACTTTCTAAAAATGGAAAATTTTCCAAAAATAGACCCTAAAAAATAGGGATCTCAGAATTGCCCAAAAGTGCCAAAAAAGTAGGTCCTAAAAAATAGGGGGCCAGAGTGAAAAACCCTAAAAACTGGGAGGTGTCGGAATTGACCGAAATGACAGTTGATCTTCGTCTCTCGGGTCTTCTAAGTACTATGGTGATGTTTGGACGATGATTTAGGCTCAAATTCTTTCACTTGACTCGGGCGACTATTAGAACTCAAACTCCTCATTGTAAAAAGACTGGTGATAAGCAGTTGCGACGCCAAGGCAAAACCAAAAAGCAAAAAAAACGAAGGGTCCCCATTTACAATGGGGCGATGTGTGAAAAGGTCACAACATTACGGTTAGTGTCGCTTCATGACTATAAAAAAATGGGGCTTGTATATATTTATCTTGAATCATTTTCCGATAGACTATTTAGTATTGTGCGAGCTTGAAATTCTTTATCGGGAGCCGCCTGTATTCATGAAAGTCGGAATATATATGTCGGGTTCATCTGGGTCTCAGTTATAATTGGCAATTGTTACTATCGTTGTCCATTCAAGCCAAAGCTACCAATGTGCCAACGTGGAGGAGAATAAGAGTTCAGGAATTTGAAGACCACTATCTGTGGGATTTTTAAATGTGGAGAGACGTTCCTTGAGGAGTGACCATTTAATATACACAGAAAGGGCGTAGGATGTCTTCCCAGGTTAGCAACTAAATAATGTTAACAATTATGCATTAAGCTTTTGTAGATAAATTTATTTGATGAGTAATGTATTCCTAAGAGGATTATACCATGGGCTCAATATTTGTATGATTGAATATTCATTAAGGGTTTAGAAGGAAAATATAGCTCGAATGAAACACCATAAAGTTACAAAATGTGAAGTCTTTTATGTTGCTGATTCCTTTGCAAAACATCTTATCAAGTTTCTAGAGAGTGTGAAATTAAATTTAATCCATGGAGACCATCTCTGTTTTTATGAGCAACCAACCAATGACCTCAGAACAGCTCATAGTCAAATTGTTTGATTAAATGCCTGAATAAATGACTTGGTAAAAAACGAAAAAAAATTGTATGCCTTTGGGGTAGCATACTACATATGTGCTTCAACTTCTCTCAAATGCAGATGAACTAGCAACATATTAAGACAAAATCAAAGAGTTAAGAGTTATAAAATTTTAAAAATTTAAATTATAAAATAATATGAAACTTAAAATATAAAAGATTTTTTTTATAAAATTGACTTGCAATAAAAATTTCATTGCAAAAGGTCGTAGGTGTGTGAATGATTGGACATGGAAGTACCACCAACTATGAGCATCGACCTTATACTTGTCATGAAGAGCATCAATAATAAATTCATTGGAGCACACAAAATCCATGAACTCAATTATCACTGCATCCCGCATGCCAAAATCAATGAAGAGTCTACGAAGTGCTACCTTCTACTCTTGACTGACTTCAACATCTCTATATGGGACAATTCTTGTTGACATAATAAAGAGCTCAATACTATAATATTTTGAACTCAATCCAAAGGTAAAAAGATGTAGCGAACTGGTCATTTTGTTTTATATCTCTTCAATAATTTTGTGTGGTTGTTTGAAGAAAGCTTCTTTGGGATCTTACTCTTTGGATTTATGATGGCTTTTATCTTCTTAATCATTGGATCAATGCCATGTTGAGCACACGGTGATACTAAGAGGAGGGGGTGAATCAGTATCTAACAATTATTTACTTTTCAAAACTTAACCAATCACAATAAGAACATTTAAGTAAGATCTAGCAATTAGGAACACAATGAGAACACACAGTTTACATGGAAACCCTTTTGAGAGAAAACCATGGTGCAATTTTGCATATATATTATAGTTTAATCTTTTTCTTCTTGTAGGCTCCAACCTACTATCAAAGTCTCCAATTTCTATACAAACTGGGCTCCAACTGTCATGACCCCAAAATTGTAACACTAAGATATAAAGTATTGGAATGAGTAAATAAGATAAATAACAATAGTAATTTAAGATAATATTATAATTATAATATTGTAAGTATTAAATATAATTTAATATTATTACCATAATATATAAATACTAAAATAAATAACAAATCAAATATTAAAATATATATAAGAAACTAATATAAAAATAATATATTATTTATATAATCTGAAATATCATTATAATAATAACCAGTGATAATATTATAATTGTAAATGTTATTAGATAAAACATTATAATACAATTAATTCTGATCATAACTATGTTATTAGAATAATAAGAATCAAACCAATTAAGGCAACGATTCCTATCCTAAATAATGCTAAGGCAGCGATTATAAATGGAATGCTGCATCCCAAGGTTTTGGTCAAACTCTTCGAAGGCAGTGAAAGGTCATAAGTCACATCCTTAAGAGGGGGACAGCGAATGATATTTAAAGGGAGGAAGCCTCAAAACAAAAGGCATCATGGCTGGTGAAGAAGGAGAAATATCTGCAGACCAATCAGCAGTTAGTGTGGTAAGCATTTTATAAATTTTAAATAATAAGTAAGCATTTTATGAATTTAAATAATAAGTAGGGTATTTATAAATTTAAATAATAAAAAGTATTTGATGAATTTAAATATTAAGAAAGTAATCTATAAATGATAGGAAAGTATTTCATGAATTCAAATAATCAGATTGATAAACACATTAAGGATTTAAATAAGGACAAAAAGATTAAAAATATCACAGCCCAGGGTACCGTTAAGTGCAGACTACATCTACCATCGGGTAACAATTAAGATGTTATAAGTTGAATTTCTGCTAATAATATATAGTATAATTAAAGGACAGTCAATAGATGTGCTTATCATTATTTATCCCCATTTATAACGTGTTCAGGAATTTATATATATATATACACTGCTAATATGCATATTTGTAATCAGTCATTTGCTTATATTATTATGTTCACGTACCACCATGGTGGGAAATAAGGATTACAAAGGGAATGCAGCAATGGGGTCTCTCCTAGATACAGCACCCAGGGGGGGACAAGATGAGCCCACATGGACCAAAGGGGTACTTGCCTTTATCTCAAAGGGTACTGCCTTTGGGTCTAGATTGATCACCGGAGTAACCATTGTAACCTCACCTTCCTACCATGGTGTAACAAGAGGGGGAGGATTAATAATGGGAAGTGGAAGAGGATGATGACATGGGGATTGAGAGTCTCACTAGGTCACCTCATATGAATGGCATGTGCCACATGAGGCCTAGCAGACCCCCTCATATGAATGGAATGCACCACATGAGGAGGGAGAGATCAAGATATCCTATCAACATCCTCTTTCATGTGGCCCATAGTTGAGCAACCCCAAGGTAGCTTAGTGATTGGATTAGTTAGTTCATTATGAAGTTGCTAATGTTAATTATGATATCTAATACAAAGTTATTCATGCTTAATTCCGATGTTCAATGTGTAGTACTAATATTCTACTTGTTAGGCTATTGTGGTGATTGATCTCTAACTTGTTTGCAGGGACTAAATCAATTCAAGGTATCCTATAGGGCCCATAGCTTGGAAAATTGATAATTTAGAATAGATTTGGTATAACTCCTATTAGGGATATTACACCAACTCAGCAAGAGGCTCCAACCTCTACTTGATAGGCTTCAACCTATGGAGGCTCCTACCCCCACACACAAAATCCTCAACCCAGCAAGAGACCTCAACTTGATAGGCTCCAACCTATTGAATTCTTTAATGCTGATATAAGAAACTTTCTTCACACAAATCTGGTCCAAAACATTAATCCTTTTATACAAATCTGATTACAACTCATAAATCTCTTCCTTCTCAAATCTGATTATCTTCAATCTTCCTCACGAATCTGATTACTATCATGTACCTTTTCTTTTCACAGCTATGATCCAAATTATGCACTTATGACTGCTCCAAAAATGATGTGATGAATGTACAAGGTCTACTCCAAAAATTGCTCTAAAACAGGCACAAGATCTGCCCCAAATTCTGATCCAAAACCTGCTCCAAATCTGATCCAACTTCTGCTCCAAATTAGACACGAGGTCTGCTCCAAAACTGTGCTTCAATGCTGCTCCAAATCAGATATAGTGGCTGCACAAAATCTGCTCCAAATAATGATGCGAATTGCCTCATACAGATCGCTTCTATGTTAGCATGATTCGCCTCAAGGAATGTCCTCACAAATTCACTCTATTCTGATATGATTTGCCTTACAAGATGTCTTCACCAAAAAGGTCTTGTGCTGGTCCAATTCGCCTCATAGAATGCCTTATAAATCTGCTCCAAATTATGACGAAGTCTGCTCCAAACTTGCCTTCAATATAAGTCTTCAATGCTCTTCATTTTTCTGCTCTAGGTCTGCTCTTAATTGGACTAATTTCTCATTGTATTTCTTGTTAAGCCTTGCACATATATTCTACTCTAAATCTGCTCTTCATCTTCTTCTTCGGCCTGCTCTAAATCAGAAAGTATTTGCATTGAACTATTGCTTGATTGAAAACCTCCAAACCACTTCTATTTATATGCATTCATGTGCCTTTTCACAAACTAGGTTGGCCTCATCAAAGAGTATTTAATTTCCTTTAATTCTTCAAAGGTCGGCCTCATCTAAAAGGTGCCAACATACAGAAGGGTCGGCCCCTAAAACATAATATCAATAGGTCGGCCAACATATCATGTGTAGTATTATTTTCTTCTAGGGTTGGCCTCCATTCAAGGTGATTTAGTGAATTCCTTGCAGCACTTACTCAATGAAAGTTGGCTTCTCTCATCACTTGTCCAAACTGTTTTGTGGCATCTGTGGAAGCCTTGTGTGCATCTTTATTACTTTCAATTGAAGATACGATTAGTGGCCTTTGACAGCTACAATTTCCTTTGACATCAATGACAATATATTTCCAACATGCTATCATATATCTTTCCCAAACAAAGCCTATCCATGTCGGTATAACAAATCATACTTAATATGCACTCAATGAAATTGAGGAGATATTCAACATGATCCAACCCAAATGTCATATAAGATCATTTGCCTAATATTTGTTGTCCTTGTAGTGCTAGATTGCCTCCATATGGACCAATTTGGGTTGATGACCAGGTTAAAAAGTGCCTCACAAAACTTCATAAGTCGTCTCAAGACATTTGTGTTGGAGGCAAAACAAGTCTTAGCAACCTATTTGAAAATCAAAAATTAAAAAATTATTTTTTTTACTAAAGTAAAACATATTGATTAAAATAAAGTAATACTTATAAATCTTATTGCTTCACTTACCCTCAACAAATCCAATTTCAAGAATTTCCTGAATATGCCTTGTGACATATGGTGATTGGTGATGAACATTTGGATCTCTTCAACCTCAACGTACACCTATTTGATCCAATCAATTTTGGTACCAATTTTTTGTAGCATAAGGTTGAGGAAGTGGACAGCACAAAGTGTCCAAAAAATGTGTGAACAACAATCCTCAACCAAAAACTCAACCGCTCTACAATTTTTCCCATTGTCTTTTATGACTTGCACAAAATTTTGAGGGCCCACTTCCTCAATGGCTATCATGAGAATGTTAGCAATAAATGCATGATCTTTCACCTCTCCTTCACAATCCACTTCTCTCAAAAACATTGCCACTTTAGGAGACACTACAATAACATTGATCAATGGTCAATTTCTTGCATCTTTCAATCCATCTAAAAACATATACACCCCTATTTCGGCCCACAAATCCCTTATGGGCTTCAATGACTCATCTACAAACTTACCTCTTTTTCCAATAATTCATTAATTGCTTTCACTATTTATTGACAATATGTTGAGCGAATAACATTGAAAGCCAATCCATTTGCATAGAGACATCTCGCTATGTGTTGATCAGCAATCTCTCGAGACTCGTTTTGAAATGTCATTTCCAACAATCCCTTTAATCTCTTTTGTGTATATCCCCTAGGTTGTTTTTCAAGTGTTGCCAAAACTAGGTGGCCCTCTATAGGTTGAAGATCCTTTCTTAACATACGATGATTTGATTTGCAACCTACTGCTTGATCTACTTTTTCTTGCTCATGAACATATGCCATGACTACTGCTCCTAGAATGGGTACACCAATTTTTCCTGAGCAAGCTTTGACGTCAAGTCCAAGGATGTGACAAAATGACTTTTCACCCGATTGTATCAGCTTGAATGCCTAACATCACACCCACTACAAATCCAAACACAACCCCCACTACCTAGAAGTTGTATTATATCAACATATTTTCAAGGGGATAATTTGGCTGTATTTTGAAGTGGGATGAGCCCATGGAGCTAGAACCAGTTGTCGTTGTAACAACTATTGACAACAAGTTCAATGAACAACAAATTTGAAGAACTAAAACAAATGAAAATAGAAAAGATATATACAACCTAACTCATGTTAAAAAAAATAAGCACGTGTATTGCTACTAAGTTGTTGATCTTGGTGCTAGTTTGGCTTCGGGTTCGACAGTTCAGTTCATGGGTTTGGTGAAAAAAATATTGGGATTGGGTTCGTCCATACAAAAACATGTAAAATTTAAAAATATATACATATACAGCAGTAATTAAGTTCAAAATACACCACATAGAATCTTATATTATATAATAAACAAAATCATCATATTAATAGTCAAATATTAGTCAAACTTGAATGTCATGAATATGAAATATATTAAACTTAAAAAATAATAATGTAAAAGAGTAAAAGTATCAAGTGGCAAGGGGCGGTTGACAATTTCAAGCGTGGGAGTTTTGTCACAGGCGGTAGGCAAGCAAGGCTTCTGCTCAAGGTTGTGGTGGAGGGCTTGAACCTCCTCCACACAGGCTCTTCTCTGTGGTACGGGCCCTCCTCTCTTCGTTAAGTCTCTGCACTGTGCCTTCGTGTGTGAGTTCCTTTTATACGTGAAGTGGGTTTTCCATTTGATATTCTGAACTTGTGTGAGCGTATGTAATCTTGGAGTTTCCTGGTCATTATGGCAAGGGATATGGATCCCCCAAGTGAAACAACAAAAGGGCTGAGTGATGTAAATGTAGACACAATGCCCTTCAAATCATTCAGGGACATAGCTGTCAGTGAAGGTGTGGTTCTCCCACCTGGTCCAAAATTTGTTGTCCAACTTTGTGAAGGCATTGAGAATGGGGGAAGAAAGAAGCAAGGTATGGGCTCTTCGGCCACCCCTAAAACTAGTATTCTTATCCAAAATCCAATAGAAGTCATCAAATATGGATGAATATGGATGAATGGTTTATGCATGTATAGGTACAAAAATTGGGTATCCTTTTTCTTACTGTAGAATGGTTCAAAAGGGTTTATTTGTTATTTTCCTAAAAAACCACTCAATGCAAGAGACGATGGTTAAGAAGCAATTTTGGAGCATGGGTAAGGCAATTTTCCATGCGCTGGTTTGGACTCTTGATGCTTTAAATGAGGTCTTGGCTCTTTCGAGCCCAAGATGGATTGTATTAAAAAATGTCCCTCCTAGGGTTTGGAAGTTCATACTATTATTGTTGGAACCTTATGGTTCTATAATCTGGATTGAGGATACCAAATCCTCTCAACCCCATTCTAATGCTAGGGCCCTTGTGTCTCTTTTTCCAAGGGTGGACCTACCGGAATGGCTAGAAGTTAAACTAAATAGTGGTTCTTTCAAATGCACGATTGAAATCCTGGGAGGCATTAATGCCTGTCATCAATACAAAAAAGAGGGCCATCTAAGAAGAACCTGCCCAATTCTCACAAGGAAAAATTTTGGTAAAAGAAATAATGGTAATCCTGTAGATAATTTATCTAACAATGCAAATATGGACAATGATGTCTCTTGCAGTTTTGAAAACATCTGGGAAAACAGTAGAACTGAAATCCCAAACCAAAATAACAGGTCGGGACTGCAACATGAAAACACTAATCTTTCTGGGGGGTCGTCTTTTGGCAAGACCCCCTCGACCTACAAAAGCATTTTGGAAGAGAATACTTCCCAAAAAGTCACCAATCATCTCAATAGTTTGATAGAAGAGATGGAAATTGCATACTCTTCCGAAAAATATCGAACCACAAATAAAATGAACTAGTGGGTGAAAACTTGATTAACCAACACCCCTCTAAGGAGGTTGTTGAAAAAGAGAACATGGGTGTAATATCCCCTTCTCAAGCATGATGACTTTTGTTGACCGTTGGCCTATTCCGGAGACTCGTAGGCTACTTAGAAGGTAAAATTAGGGTTTCCCATTTTGGTGGTTGTGGTTGCTCGAAGTTGGGAGATTTGTTTGCGGATTCTTTCTGGGTTTTCAGAGAGCTTCGCAACGATGTGGCATGCGGTGCATTCCGGGCATCTTCTGGAATTTACTATTTTTAGTAAATTCTATTTTGGGCAGAGATCATGCGGTTTCCAGTGCGGTTGGCTTTCTTCATCTGTCAGTTCAATTGGCTTGTTCATTTTTGCCTTTGAGATGCAGTTGGAAGGTTAAGTTCAATTCATTTAAATAATGGCATATTTTAATCTTATATTTTGACCCCTTAGCCTAGTGCTTGAACTTCAAGTTGTTTTTAAAGGTGGACTTCAAAGGTGACGCCTCATTGAGGTGATTTTAAAATATTCTAAGGTTCAAAATATTGCTTGAGAAAAGGGATGCCCATTTTATGAAGTGTTGGTTTTTAAAATAAAGTCAACAATGAAGCCTTGAAAAAGTGACGCCTTCTCTTGGAGGAAAAAAAGATGAATTCAAATTTGAAATTAGGGTTTCTCTTCTAGAAGCTTCTGGAGGGTCTTCTCAAAATTATAAAAGGAAGCCTGGGTCTTCATTTCATCATCTTATGACTTCAGTAATGTTATGCTGCCAGAATGGTATTTGGATTGCTTCGAGGAATGAATGCCTCCTAGCTTTGGCTAACTTCTTATTTGAAAGATAGCAACTAGTGGAGAGTTAGTTTGTAGTTGAGTGAGTTTTTGTAGTGAGAAATTGCATTGTAGAAGTTATTATGCATTTGTAGTCTGTTTCTTGCATTTTAGTGAAGTTTTCGTGTTGCTGACTTCAAGTTGTTGAATGTTGTTTTTGCTCATAAGTCAAAAAATAAAAATATATTCATTCTGGGTATTGGCTAAAACCATTTCTATGCCCTAGGTGCCCATTAGTGCAAAGTTTGGTGATTTATAACGAAGAATCCGATTTTATCTTGTTGGTAGAACTTTTCTAGAGGCCGTACCATTCTGTTATGCCTAGCAAATATTTAGAAAAAAAAATTATAGGGTTTTAGAGTCATTTTCTGATTAGAAGTCGGTTGCCATTGTAAAGAACCAGACCAATTTTTTCAATTTTTTCAAGAACACATCAACCAAGAAGCACCCATTAAGGTTAGCACAAACCCAAACCTGCAGTTTGCAAGTAACTCTTTGCCAAGAATGCGCACTCAATCTCGAGATCAGAATGATGCTGTCATATGGCAAGAGGGTCGTCAGTATCAATTGGAAAGAAGTACAGTGCTGAAAGTAAGCTCAACGCCTAGAATGTGCTTTCCAACCCAAGGTGGGAATGGAGCTACCATAAGGGGGAGATACTAAGAAAGGAAATTACAAATCAAATGATAATGCTAAAAGTAACTCAACGCCTAGAATGAGCTTTCCATCCCAAGGTGGAAATGGAGCTACCATAAGGCGAAGATACCAAGGAATTACAATGCAACTCAGAATGTAAATAGGCAGCAAGCCAGCGTCTTCTGCTTATTCAGCGGGAAGTACAATAAAATAAGAGAAAGATAGAGAGGAGAATTGCTGATAGTACTACTAATCAGCTTACAATATGTTAGAATGCTTGCCAAAGCCTAGTAATCCAAGTTCTTCAATGCTGCAATAATTTGTAAGACTTCCTCAATGCTTGACAAACCTCTCTGGACTCAAACTCTTCACAAATCTGCATTTATCTATGACTGATATAACAAACCAGCAACTGAAATGAAGCAATCAGCAACCCTAGAATTCACCAAAATACTCACAACTCACTCAATACTTGCCGGAATGACATGAGACTTGATGCAAACGAAAGCTATAATGATGGCAATGAAGACTGGACAAAGAAACAGCTAACAAAGTGAAGTGTTTTTTTTTCTAAACATTTGCCAGGCAGACCAGAATGGTATGGCCAAGAGAGAGAGGCGATTTTGTTTTTTAAAAATCCAAATCAGCATTAAAAAATCTACAACTTTGCAAGAATGGTCACCCCACATAAAGAAAAGGATTTATGCAATGCCCAGAACAATAATATTTTTATTTCATGAGATATGAGCAATTCTTACAATCAGCTATGATATTCAGCAACTCCAAAATGAGACAGAAAATGCAAACTAGTACTCCAAAATGCAAGATAATCAACTAAAAATGCAAGACAAACCTATTACAAACTATCTCTCAACTAGTTGCTATCTTTCAAGCAAGAAGATGAGCCAAGCTAGGAGGCATTCATTCCTCGAAGCAGTCCCAGCACCATTTCGGCAGCATAACAATATTCAAGTCAGAAGATAACAAAATGAAGAGAAGAGGTCTCCTTTTATAGACTCAACAAGGAATCTCCAAAAGCTTCTAGAAGTGGCACCCTAATTTTCAAATTTGAAATAACCTTGTTTCCCTCTAGGAATGGCGTCCCTTTCATCAAGGCAATATTTGACCCTTTTTTATTATTAAATTAAAATTATCTTCTCCTCAAAAGTTGGCGTCCCATTTCTCCAAGCATAATTTTGGCGTTTAGAAAATATTAAAATAATCTCCTGATGAGGCATTCACCCATGAAGTCCCCCTTTTTAAAACAACTTCAAGTTATATTGCTAGGCCAAGGGGTTAATGTGAAAATATAACATTATTTAAATCAAAATAACTTATCTCTCCAAAAATTCATCAAAAGGCCAAAAATCAACAATACCAATTGAACTGCTCGAAGAGGAAAGCCTGCTGAATTGAAGTCAACTGGACTGTTGCCAAAAATAGAATTTACTAAAAATAGTAAATTCGGAAAGTCGCTTGGATCAAACTGCATGTGACACCATTGCGAAGCTTTCTGAAAACCCAGAAAGAATCCAGGATGCAAACAGCCAAACTGCAACAAGCAAAACCCTGAATCTTCAAGAGAACCCACCAAACAGTCGGAAACCCTAATTCTGCTTCTGACTAGCCAACAGCACCCTGGGGATAGGCCATCAATCACTGAGAAGTGCAGTGCTAAAAATGGGGACATTACAGCCATCCTCCTAGCGTTCATTTGCATCAGATTTCATGTCATTTGGACTAGTCTAGAGAGAGTTATGAGCATTTTAGTGAGTTACAGTGTTGCTGTTTTTGCATTTTCAGTCATATTTCAGTCATATCAGCTTGCATAAAGTTTGTCAGTTGAGTTGGGTTCGGGTTGAAAGTCATTGTGATCATTGAGGAGACATTATACTATATTGCAGCATTGTTAGACTTCTTATTCTATGTTATTGGCAGGCACTCTCTAATTCATTGTAAGCTAAACAGTAGTACTGTCAGCAATCTTACTTCTTCTTCCTTTGCTTCATTGTAATACCCACTGAATAAGTGGAAGAGGCTGGCTTGCCGCCTATTTACATTTTGAACTAGCATTGTAATTCCTTAGTATCTCCACCATATGGTAGCTCCATTCCCACCTTGGGTTGGAAAGCACATTCTTGGCGTCAAGTTTACTTTCAGCATGGTAATTTCTTTCCAGTTGTATTGACGACCCTCTTGCCATATGACAGCATCTTTCTCATCTTGAGATTGAGTGCGCATTCTTGGCAAAGAGTTACTTGCAAACTGCTGGTTTTGGTTTGGACTAACCCTAACGGGTGCTTCTTGGTTGATGTCTTCTTGAAAAATTGAAAAAAAATTGGTCCGGGTTTTTTCAATGGGCAAGAGGAACGCCCAGCAAATTGTAATGAGTGAAATAAGAAAAAGAATAAAAGAAGCAAAAAAAGAAAAACTAGAAAACAAAGTTAAAAATCTCTCGGTTGATGATGATTTCACAATAGAATGTAATGAACAGGACAGGCAGGAAATCAATGAACGGAACTCCATAAACAACATTGGGAAAAGTGAGGCTAACCCTCACAAAAATAGCTCCAAACAACAATCCATGGTTAAAAGAATAATAAATGAAACTGAAAAATTCTGCACAGTCCTCTAGTATCCTACAAGATACAAAAAAAGACTAAAGGCAAGTCATGTTGGGTCCCCAAGGAAGGAGAGAACGAATGATGGCTTTGCTAAAGTAAATTTCCAATACAGTAATGATATCTTGGTAGATAGTTGTGGTCTATCTTATGCAAAAACTGAAGAGGATAGCATAAAATATAGCAAAAACTCTAACAGTAATAAAAATGAAGGCAGTCACATGGCTCCCAGTGCAAATGGGGAGACACAATGTAATATCATAAAAGAATATGTTCTAACAGTTGATTGCCCCCAAGCCTCTGATGGCTTGTTAAAGGCCAGCAATTGTGAGGAATCAAGTGATATAAGAATAAAAAATGTTCAGGTCATTGGGGGGGAGGCAGAATCCAATGATGTCTCCTCTCAAAAACAAAAGAAAAATAGAAACCAAAGGAAGGAGACAACTATCCCTCTTGGGAGGGGAAGTTTCTAAATGGTCAAATAAAAGAGAAAAAAGAACAGTGCTATAATTCCAATCCCCACGGCCAAAAGGATGGAAACTGAGAGTAACTTACCAAAATGCTTTGGAAATTTCCGAAATGATAAGTTGATTTTCCCCAATTCTGAAGCAAATGGATCTTAACTGCATCTCATGGAATGTAAAGGAGCTAGAATCCCCTGATAGGAAATATATTGTGAGAAGGTTTTTTAATCAGGTGAAACACAAGGATGTAGCTCTCATTCAAGAGGTGAAAGCAATTGGGTTCACCTTAGAAACTAACTTAAAATTCATTTGGAGTAATGCTTCTCAATTTGTCAGCCACCATGAAAAAGGTAAAGGGGGTGCTACAATCCTAATCTCCAAAGATTGGGAACAACTTATCTTGGAATCTAGGGTCTCCCCTACAACAAAGCAGTATGGATTACCTTGAAAAAGAAAGACACCACTTTTGGAATTTGTTTCACATATGCACCCAATGACTATAAAGATAGAATTAGGTTGTGGAAATGGCTTTATAGCCTGCTAGATATACCTTGGGTCATTGGGGGAGACTTTAATATGATAGAGCAAAGAGAGGATAAATATGGTGGTATACATATGGAGTGAAAAAGCAATGAAAAATATTTCTAGCAAAGAATGAAGTCTAAACTAAATATTATTGACCCTATAGAAGGACAGAAGAAGGATTGCACCACCATCTAGTATACTTGGTGCAATACTCAAAAGGGGGGTAGAAGAATCTATTGCCAACTTGACAAATTTTACATCAATAAAGACCACTTCCTCATAGAGCCATTCAAAGAAGGCTGCAAGGTAGAAGTGCAACCCTACACACTACCTAATCATCATCCAATAAAAATCAAGATTCTATTGGAAGATGTGAGAGCCAAAGAAAAGGGTGTTCAAGGAAACTTCTTCGTCAACACTAGGCTCCTAAAAGATAATGATTGTAGGGCTGCCATCTCTACTTTGAGGTCCATTAATAAGTGGATGCATAAAGAAAAAAGTGCAATCGAGAGATGGGATCTCAATGTCAAGGGCTGGAAATTCCTTTACCGAACAATAGGAAAGGACTTGGATAGAAGAAAAGAGGAGGACTCCCTTCAGGAAAAGATGCTATTGGCAGAAACAAAGTTGCAAGAGGATCCTAGCAATGAAGGATTGGGGAATGATCTCAATTTTATCAAGGACTCTCTAAAGGAGGTTGCAAGCTGTTAGGGTTCAAGGGATGAAAATCACATCCAAACTTAACTGGTTGAATAGTGGTGACAAAGAATCTAAATTCTTTTTTAGATACCTGAAAGATAAAAGCATTAAAGAACACATTGCGCAAATCAGGGCTGAAGGAGAAACCTTAACCAAAAAAGATGATATATTAAAAGGCAATTTTTCCAATACTACAAAGAACTATTGTCATGTCCCCAAAAAATGGTATCACTAAACTATCCAGCGTCTGAAGACAAATAAATAAATAACATACAAACAATTGCTGAATTCCAAACATGGGTAATTACAATTTAATATAATTATAATTACCATTGGTAATATTTGTTGTACCCCAAAATTAAAATTTTTGTTACACTTAGACATTTTGAAGAAATGAGTAAACGTCTTGTTAAATCAGTCAAAAAGGTCAAAATTTGGGTGTGCATGTCTTGCATGAGGGGTTAAAACACAATTTTCAAATTCTGACGATCTGGGTCTGCTCAGAGCAGCTTAACCTACAAAACCCAGATCTCAGTTTTCCATCCCTAAATTTTAGGAAAACTGCTATTTTTAGAAATTTTCTAAATTTAGTGATATTTTCTAGGTTTTTTTGGGTTTCTTTGGAAATGGATACTGGCAAAACTTTCTAAAAATAGAAAGTTGGTCCAATAGGGTCCGAACTGATTTTGATTGGCTCAAAATACATCCATATCAAGCCGGTGCAGTTGGAATCTAAAAATAATCAGTTTTTCCCTACTGGGTCTATTCTGCTTTTTCATAAGCATATCAGGAGCTCCGAGGTCATCAATGGAGGTCTGTCGGCTGCCAGGCGTTAGATTCAGCATTCAGACATTCAGCAAAAGGCGAGGTGGTGAGCTAACACAAAGAATGGAGAAGAAGATTGAAAAATGAAGAAAATGGTGAGCTAACACAAAGAACGGAGAAGAAGATAGAAAAATGAAGAAAATTTTCTAACACTGGGAAGTTTGAGCGCCCTAGGTAAGAAAGGGCGCCCATCTTTTTAGGGCATCAGATGATAAAATCAGGGTTTACACTCCCAATCAAAGTTGCTCAATTCTCTGCCAGCTCTGCAACAAATTCAATAGTGCAGTCATCAGGCGATCCAGTCATCCGGAATTCGAAGCTAAACAGGGAGATTCCAAACTGATGTTAGAACGAGAAAACATGAAAATCATCAAAAATTGACTAAGTGTTGGAATTTTGGGCGCCCCTTGTGAAGAAGGTTGCCCAGCTTTTTGAGGCACCTGATCTAGCAGTTAGGGTTTGAAAATGTGCTTGATCTCTTCAGTATTCAGCCAGCTTTGCGACGCCTGTCTTCGTCAGATCACCAGACTGGTCATTCTCTCGCAAATTCAAATCGAAGTCAAAGGTACAGAACGAAGGTTTCAAACTTGAAGTTGAAAACAGATAAAATGGCTAAGTATGGAAGATTTGGGCGCCCCTGGTGAAGAAGGGCACCCAAGTTTTCAAGGGCTCAAATGGATGAATCCAAGGAAGTGTCTCTAACGCGATCTCTTCGCAGTCAATCCAGCTCTCCAACGAGATACGTCAATCGGAGGTCGCAGTTGCCAGATACAAGAAGCTGAACAGAGGGTCTGGCAAGAGCTGAATTTCAAAATTCAGAAGCAAGCAAGAAAAAGTAGAAAATAAGCTAAGTCTGGTGAACATGGGCGCCCCCAGCCAAGATGGGTGCCCAAGCTTTTGAAGGATTAAAATTCACTTTTTGGCAAAGTTCATCTCAGAAGACCCCTCCTCATATCTCGTCAACTTCGCGATGAGCACAATAGGCAATTAATCTGACGCCCGGAACACCAGATTCAACGAGATCATCTATAGAAGAGGAGTCAATGAAGAAATTTAAAGATCATGAAAATGGCTAACTCTGGGTAAAATGGACGCCCCTGGAAGGAAAAGGCTCCCATGAATTTGAAAGTCCAAACGAAGTTTTTCGCCAAAAGTGCCTCCAAAACAACCTCCTCAGAATCAGTCAAGCTCCGTGATGAAACCTTCAGCTCGCCCATCAGATCAATCTGCAAACGGGAAATCAGAGGCGAAGTAGGGGGTCAAAATGACAGAAAGTTGAAAATATCAAAAATTTGACTAACACTGCTTAAAGTGGGCGCCCCTGGTGAAGAACGGCGCCCAACTTCTCATGCCTTAGAAAAAATTTCAAGATTTTCAAAACTTTCAAAATTACAAGTGAAGGAAGGCATCCAAGTTTCAAGAAGTTGAGATTTAGGGTTTTGAAAATAAAAGCAAAAGAAAGCAAAGCAAAAACAAAACCCTAAGTCTATTTAACACCTCTCTTTCATGTTATTTTCATTACTTTTGCAGGTAGCCTTCAAAGGAGAAAGTTGGAGCACCAAGTTTCAAGAATTTTCATGATCCAAGAATTCATATTTGCTGGTTTTTCATCAGATTTTTCAGATCAGCAAGCATAAACCCTTGCTTTTTCAAGCTTTTTCATCCAGAAGATTAAACTTTTCAAAAAGAAGGTCAAGGTTTTCAGTTTTCAATCATCTAGGTCTTTTCACTTCAATCTTCTGAAAGAATTTTTCAAGAACTTCATCAAGTTGCAGCAGCTGCTTTTATTTTGCATGTCAGTGAAATCCTCGGTGCATTCAGTTTTCAACCATCTGGGTCTTCTCAAATCAATCTTTTGAAGAAAACCCATATCATAGCTTTTTTTTAAGAAAGTTTCAAATTCTAGGGTTGGCTGCTTTTTCGATCAGGGTTTTGCAAATCTAATCAACTGGGTCCATTTCTAATTATATTCTGAACAAAATCCAGATGCTAGCTTTTTTAGGGAAAAATTGAAGAAATTAGGGTTTGCTGCTTTTTCAGGCAAAATTCAAAATTTTCAAAAACAGACGATCTGGGTTGTCTTGCAACAAAATTCTGAGCAAAACCCATATCTCAAAAAAAATTTCAAAAATTTGTTCGTTGGAGCAAGAAAAATCAGCATTCTAAAAATAGAAATTGCTCAAGACTTGTCTGCACCTAGGCAAGTTTACAGTTGTTCTTCAAATTTTCCAAAATGGAGTACACTCCCAATGTTTTCAAGACTGAGCTCTTTATCATGATTACATCAAAACCGCTGAGACAGACTTGCATCACATCAAGCCGGTGTTTGATTTACACGCTTTGGAGAGCGCAGGCAACACCTCAATCAGGAACCTAGGACACTCTGGACTCCTCGCAGCAACGTCTATTCCTATAGCTGTTCAGAGTCTTGAGTTCATAATCGCTTGCATCAAGCATTACAACCCGGCTACTAGGGAGATGTTGTGACCTTTTCACACATCGCCCCATTGCAAATGGCGACCCCCTGTTTTCGCTTTTTGCCTCGGCGTCCCAACTACTTATCACTTGTCTTTTTACAATGAGGTCATCATTTTGAGAGTTTCAAGTCAGTCTTTTGAGAATCATCTAAGCTGAGTCAATAATCCATGCTTGAATCAGTGCCTAAATGTCACAGAAGGGCTCAGAAGGCCCGGGAGACGAGGATCGCCTGTGCTTTGGACCAATTCTAACACTTCTATTTTTTAGGGAATCTGCTTTTTCTTTTTTTCATTTTTGGTATTTTTGGACCAAACGGGGTTCCCTATTTTTTAGGGATTTTGCTTTTTCTATTTTTAGAAATTTCTATTTTTAGAAAGTCAACCCTGGTCAACAAGTCAACTTTCCATCTTTAGATCCAAAAATCAAAAAGAAAATCGAAAAATCAAGTGAAAAATCAGGAAAAGCAAGCAAAAATCTGAGAAAATCAGTTAAAAAGCATGGAAAATCAGTCAAAAAAGATGAGAAAAATCAGACTTAAAAGCATCAAAATTCTGAAAAAATAATTGAAAATCAGTCAGATCTGAGGTCAAAATCAGAAAAAAATTGCCCAAAAAGAGTGAAATTCATGGTGAAAATCTGCTTGAGTCTGGATAATTCGCCAAGTTCAAGGTGAAGAAGCTAGCCCTTGAAAAGAGGGACGAAGGAAGGAATGTCTGGAAGCAAGCAAAGTCCGCCATCCCTGTAAGAGACCGGGTGTCTCTCAGCCCCAAACCCTAACTGTGAATACTGATTTTGAGAGTTTTATGTTTTTTTGTGTTTTTTTGAAGGGTTTTTACAATAAACATGAAAGCTGCGATTTTACTCTAAAAATGCTTAAAAATTCATAATAAATCTAGACACAAAATATGCTTTGAAACTGCTCAGAAGATGTAGGCGCGTGACTTTATTAAGTTTCCAAAGCACATATAAGATATAAAATGAACATATGAAGGAAATACAACTTTATTTCAATGGAACCTGATTTTCTTGCAGCCTTTAGAAGATTGGTAAGAAATGTACGGCCCAAGGCAGAGAGTAAACTCCAGTCTCCAGATACCACGCCTCAAGCTTCAGAATACCAAGGCGCCCCTATTGCAATAGGCAAAAGACCCCAAAGATGAGGGCATATTCCCATATGAAGATGTACGGCCTTGCTGGTACAAATTTGTACGGCCCAACAGCAGCACTTAATATGGTATGGCTTCAATGAATACACTGCCAGATCACTATTCCACAATCTCAAATGGTGTGCCACTAATAACTGATGAAAATCTCTGATAGAACCTTCCTGAAATCGATCAATAATCTCAACTGCAACTTCTGTGTGAAGTCATCGAGTAGACAATCTTCAACTGGTATTGTACAGTCTCAGTATGCCAGATTCTGAAGAGGTACCGTTCTCCAAAATCGTTCGTCTGCTGAAACCCTAGGTTTTACAAACTTCAATGCTCAGAGCAAAAAGAAGACAAATTGAATAATCAAGACATAAGAGTTCAATTTGTCTTTAGCTGTGAATATATAGCTTCTCTTGAAAATTTGACCCAAAACCACTTTTTAATAATCATTTAAATAAATGATTAAATACGCCCTTTTGACTTAGGAGAAATATAATAAATAATTGGCGCCCATCATTAATGAATAATTACTTATTCATTATGTTAATTTTTTCACTTTATTATAAAGTATAATAAATACTTTATAATACGCCATTTATTAAATATTTAAATAAATTAATAAAGTGACTTTAATATAAAGTCAAAATATTAATTATTCAATAAATCATTAAATACTCTGTTATTTCTCCATCTGACCATCAAACTGAAGAACTAGGTCGACTCTGAGCTAAACAACTGAACCAGGTGCCCTGCCCAAAATAGCAGCTTCCGCCTGTCAGACTTTCTAAAAATAGAAAGTCTCTGAAAAACCACTCTGAAGGATTCTACGAAGGCCCAACCGGAAACAACTGCAAGAAAGAAGCTCCTAAACACCGGGTAACTGCCTCAATTGATCCTCTACACATATCTGTCAGCCTACGAGGACCAGGATGATAGGCTAACCACATATCCAGCTGCGCTAACTAGGATGGGGACATCACAGTCCGCCCTCCTTGAAATTGCTTGTCCTCAAGCAATCTCAACTCTGGATGCTGTAAAATCTCCTCTGACTCCCATGTAGCATCCTCAACTGGCAAATCTCTCCACTTGATCAGATATTCCCTGATCACCTGCCTCTGAAGGTGTCTCTCTCATCTCGAGGATGGCCTCAGGTACTAGTATCAATTTCCCCTCGTCATCAACGAGTGGCAGAACTGGAGAGGGTATCACATGCTGACCCAATGCCTTCTTCAGGCGAGAAACGTGAAACACATTGTGAACCCTGCTATCTGCTGGTAAGTCCAACTCATAAGCAACCTCGCCCACTCGTCGGACAACACGAAATGGACCATAGTAACGAGGCTTCAACTTCTCTGCCCCACTCTTCTGCAGAGTAGACTGACGATACGGCTGCAACATAAGGTACACCATATCGCCCACATCAAAGGAACGCTCAACCCTCTTTGGATCAGCATACTGCTTCTGCTGATTCTGTGCCCGCTGGACATTGTCTCTAAGAGACCTCAAAATGTCCTGCTGACTCTACATCATATCCCCTGCACTCGGCACTCTGCTATCACTCAATATCAAGTCCAAAAGGTTGGATGCCTCATACCCATACAAAGCCATGAAGGGTGTCATCTGTATCATCATGTGGTGAGTCGAGTTATAACAATACTCGCAGAGGTATATCCACCTCACCCAAGCTCTCTGTTGTCCAGCTATGTAATTGCGCAAGTAACCTTCCACCCACTTATTGACAATCTCTGTCTGCCCATCTGTCTGCGGATGGTAGCTGGTACTCGATGCCAATCCGGTCCCACAGAGCCTGAACAACTCCTGCCAAAATTTGCTCATGAACCAACTGTCTCTATCGCTGACTATCATCCGAGACAACCCATGCAACCAGAATACCTCTCTGAAGAAGAGCTCTACAGTCTGCGGTGCTGTGAATGTAGTAGTAATCGGGAAGAAGTGTGCATATTTAGTCAACCGATCAACCACTACATAGATGCAATCTTTACCTTGGGCTTTCGGCAAACCCGTGATAAAGTCCATCGATAAACACTCCCACTTCCTGTTAGGTATCGGAAGTGGCTGGAGCAATCCAGGAGGATATGTGTGTTCCTGCTTGTTCTGCTGGCAAACAGAACACTCTCGAACGTACTGTAAAACATCAGTTTTCAGCCCTTTCCAAGTAAACCGTTCCCGAACCATTTTATATGTCTTGTAGTACCCGGGATGGCCCGCCATAGGAAGATCATGAAAGGCTCTCAAAACTGTATCCCTCACCTCAGAGCCAGGAACCAGAAAAATCTGCCCCTTGTAAATGATCAAGTCATCTACAATAGTGTACCTATCATCCTGCTCTGTCCTGTCAACAATGCTAGAAGCCCATGGGTTCTTAGCATACTCTGCAATAATCCGATGCCTCCAATCCTCTGAGATCTATGCCATGGCATTCAACTGAGGTCTACGAGACAAGGCGTCAGCTACAACATTCTGCTTCCCCTTAATGAAGGTGATGTCAAAGTCATACGACTGCAGTTTGTTGACCCATTTCTGCTGCCTCTCATTCAGGTCTCGCTGTCCAAGGAAATGTTTCAGACTATTATGGTCTGTACGAACACTGAATTTGCTGCCTACCAAGTATTGCCTGAACTTAGCCAAAGCATGCATAATGGCTAACATCTCCTTGTCGTAAATGTTGTAGAACCTCTCAGGACCCCTAAGCTTTCTGCTCTCAAAAGCAATAGGGTGTCGCTCCTGCATCAAAACGGCACCAATGCCCTCTCCTGAAGCATCGCAAAACAAATCAAATGACTTCGTAAAGTCAGGCAATGCTAGCACTGGACATGAAGTCATGATCACCTTGAACCTGTCAAAGCACTCCTGCGCCTATGGTGACCAAGTAAAAGCCCCCTTCTTTGTCAAATTAGTGAGGGGTGCGGCGTGACGTGAGAACCCACTAACGAATCTCCTGTAAAAAGCACACAACCCAATGAAGCCTCTGAGTTGCGTAAGGTTCTCAGGTACCGGCCACTCAACTATAGCTCGGACCTTCTCAGGGTCCATACTCACTCCCTTGGCACTGATGATGTGCCCCAGATACAACAACTCCTCCTTACCTAGCTCACACTTAGATTCCTTGGCATAGAAAGACTCATCAGCCAAGATACCCAAAACTGCGTCTAAGTGAGCTAAATGCTCCTCCCATGACCTGCTATATACCAGAATGTCGTCGAAGAAGACCAATACAAATCTCCTCAGCTGAGAACTGAAGACCCTGTTCATAGTAGCCTGAAAGGTGGCAGGTGCATTGGTTAGACCGAAAGGCATAACCAAGAACGCAAAGTGACCGCAATGACACCTGAAAGCGGTTTTCTCAATATCTTGCTCCCTCATTTGAATCTGGTGGTACCCGAATCTCAAATCAATCTTCGTGAAGAAGATAGCACCGTGTAACTCATCAATCAACTCATCAATGCGTGGGATAGGGTACCTGTTCTTAATTGTCCTCTTGTTGAGCTCTCAGTAGTCTATGCACATCCGAAGTGATCCATCCTTCTTCTTCACCAATACAACCGATGAAGCAAAAGGTGACTTGCTAGGTCTAATATGCCCCATAGCTAACAACTCGTTGATGGTCTTCTCTATCTCATCCTTGAGTTGTTTTGGATGTTTGTAGGGTGTGATCATAACGGGCTTTGCGCCCTCCTCCAACTCAATGATATGCTTTGTGCCTCTATCTGGAGGTCTACCAAGTGGGATGTCGCTAAACACTTTGGAGTGTTTAGTCCTCAATATCTGAATGTCTGGGTGGTACTCACCCTTCTGCTGCTCCTGTTGAGCTAGCATCAACATGCACTCTGCCACCCAGTCAACCATATCATGACGAATGAGTCTCTCCATCCGTCTGAACGAAACCATCCTCAGATTACTATCTCTAATGGCCTTGATGACATGAGGTCTCCTATCAACCTTAAACTTCATCTCCATGTCTCGCAAATTGAGTGTGAACTCACCCAAATCATGCAACCATGCCATTCCTAACACCACATCAGTATCTCCCATATTAACAACATAGAATTCAGTCTTGAACTCATAATTGTTCAGTCGCATCGGAAGATCAGTAATCTTTCGGTCACATCTGAGGGTGTACCCATTAGCCACCTTGACTCGAATACCCTCAAACGCCTCTGTCTGAATGCCACGTCTCTACACCGATCGTGCATCAATGAAATTATATGTAGCACCTGTATCCAGTAAAGTGATCACCTTCTGACCTACTAGGAGCCCGCGAAGTCTAAACGACCCATCTCTCTGAAGGCTAGTCAAATGGGCTTCCTGTAGCTTCCTTCCCCCTTCGTTTTCACCCTCATTTTCGGACCTGTCATCATCTGAATGCTCGGAATCAGCTTGCTAGTCTGACAGATCAGATTGCTCTTCGCCCTCATAAAACCATTCCATCTAACTGTTTTTGACCTTGGGACGAAGTGGGCATACATCGTAGGGTGCCTTGCACCAGAAACACAATTTTTTCTTCCGCAAGTCATTCAGTGTTTCTCTGTCAAAGGGTGGTGCATTCTGTTTCTTAGGGTCTGGTGGATCCCTCTTCCTGTCAAAAGGCTTATTCCTGTCAAAAGACCTATTAGGCCTCGTGTAGGGTGTCGAACCTGGAGTGAACTTGCTGCGAGGTGCTGCAAGCTCCATGTTTTGTGCCTTCCTCATGGCCTCCTGAAGGGTAGGAGGGTCAAAAGCCTTGACCCAACCTCTCATAGGCTCTGTCAAACCCTCAACGAAGAGTATAATGAGTCTCCGTTCTGAAATGCCTATCACCATGACTGCAACCCTCTGAAACTCACCAATATAAGAATCCAGACTACCTGTCTGTCTGAGTTGAGCTAGCTCCCTGAAATAGAGTTTCGGATCCTTCTTATCAAAGCGCTCTATGAGCCTACTGGTAAACTCCTGGTAAGTATTGACTGCATGATGGCCAAATGTGTACATGTCGTGATGCCACCAATCATGCGCTAGTCCATCAAGGTGCAAAGTAGCAAACTTAATGGCCTCGTCCTCCTGCATAGGCCTCAGTGATAGATAGTTGTCCAATTTCTGGACCCAAGACCTCGCTGACGTCTTATCAGACCCATCAAAGTATGGCAAGGTGATCTTGCTGACTGCATACTGCAAATCCCTGTTCACCTGTGGCAGTGGCTGCTGATGCTGAGGAGCTCTATGGTCAAATCTGCCTCCTCCTCTAGGTTTATGAACATCCATAAACTCATGAAACGATAATGCCTGCCTGATCTCAGGTGCTAATGATAGGTACTCACCGTGAAACCTAGTCACATCTGCTACTGACATGCCATTATGTGACTGAAACTCCTGATGTTGCCCCTATTGCTCTGCCCCCGGAGTCGGAGGTGGGGTCTCTCTAGGTAAGAATGTAGGTTGCCTAGGCCTACGCTCCTGATAGATCAGTGACGATTGTCGTGGTGCTGATGCCAAAGGCTGATCCACTCCTGCAGTCCTGCTCGACTGTCCAATCTGGATATAGTGCGGCTGGGATGGACTATACTGCCTGATAGTGCCCATCAACTGGGACATCATGTCCATATTATCGTGCCTGCGTCTGAACTCCTCATCAGTAATGTCGCCCTCTGCATGCGCTTTCCCTGAATCCCTGCGTGTCTCTGCAGGAATCTCACGGTCTGCCATTAGGGTTGCGACACTGTTCTCGCTGCTGTTGGAGCTAGATTTGTGAATGCCCAATACTCCTGACACTGTCTCACCTTCAGGAATCGGTGGACCTGTCCAATCCTCAACTCTGCCTGTCCCTATACCCTTAGTATAATGAATGATGTCTCCACTCATGAAAAAGCAACCAAAAAGCACTCCGTATTTTGAAAAAGCAACTGAAAAAGCACAAGATGGCAGGAAATCTGTGCTCTAATACCACTGTAAGAGACCAGGTGTCTCTCAGCCCCAAACCCTAACTGTGAATACTGATTTTGAGAGTTCTATGTTTTTTTGTGTTTTTTTGAAGGGTTTTTGCAATAAACATGAAAGCTGCGATTTTACTCTAAAAATGCTTAAAAATTCATAATAAATCTAAAGACACAAAATATGCTTTGAAACTGCTCAGAAGATGTAGGCGCATGACTTTATTAAGTTTCCAGAGCACATACAATATATAAAATGAACATATGAAGGAAATACAACTTTATTTCAATGGAACCTGATTTTCTTGCAGCCTTCAGAAGATTGGTAAGAAATGTACGGCCCAAGGCAGAGAGTAAACTCTAGTCTCCAGATACCACGCCTCAAGCTTCAGAATACCAAGGCGTCCCTATTGCAACAGGCAGAAGACCCCAGAGATGAAGGCGTATTCCCAGATGAAGATGTACGGCCTTGCTGGTACAAATCTGTACGGCCCAACAGCAGCACTTAATATGGTACGGCTTCAATGAATACACTGCCAGATCACTGTTCCACAATCTCAAATGGTGTGCCACTAATAACTGATGAAAATCTCTGATAGAACCTTCCCGAAATCGATCAATAATCTCAACTGCAACTTCTGTGTGAAGTCACCAAGTAGACAATCTTCAACTGGTATTGCACAATCTTAGTATGCCAGATTCTGAAGAGGTACTGTTCTCCAAAATCGTTCGTCTGCTGAAACCCTAGGTTTTACAAACTTCAATGCTCAGAGCAAAAAGACAAATTGAATAATCAAGACATAAGAGTTCGATTTGTCTTTAGCTGTGAATATATAGCTTCTCTTGAAAATTCGACCCAAAACCACTTTTTAATAATCATTTAAATAAATGATTAAATACGCCCTTTTGACTTAGGAAAAATATAATAAATAATTGGCGCCCATCATTAATGAATAATTACTTATTCATTATGTTAATTTTTTCACTTTATTATAAAGTATAATAAATACTTTATAATACGCCATTTATTAAATATTTAAATAAATTAATAAAGTGACTTTAATATAAAGTCAAAATATTAATTATTCAATAAATCATTAAATACTCTGTTATTTCTCCATCTGACCATCAAACTAAAGAATTGGGTCGACTCTGAGCTAAACAGCTAAACCAGGTGCCCTGCCCAAAATAGCAGCTTCCGCCTGTCAGACTTTCTAAAAATAGAAAGTCTTTGAAAAACCACTCTGAAGGATTCTGCAAAGGCCCAACCGGAAACAACTGCAAGAAAGAAGCTCCTGAACACCGGGTAACTGCCTCAATTGATCCTCTATACATATCTGTCAGCCTACGAGGACCAGGATGATAGGCTAACCACATACCTAGCTGCGCTGACTAGGATGGGGACATCACAATGCCACAAGGAAGGAGGGCATGGACTATCTAAAGTCCGCCCAGCAGTGAAGGAAAAATGTCAAGGACCATGCAAAGTCCGCCACACTTTGGCAAGGCATGCTCAAAGTCCACCCAGCCACAAGAGAGAATGTTTAAAACTCTTCAAAGTCCGCCCTTAAAAAGTGGGACTTGGCCAAACACTTCCAAAGTCCGCCCCACTTGTCCAAGATGCTAAGAAAGTCCGCCTTAACTTGGAAGAGGTTGGCAAGAGGTTAAAGAAGTCCGCCTTGACTTGGCAGATAGGTTAGAAAGTCTGCCTAGGCACATGGGAGAAAAAAAATTTAAAATTTCACTAAGTGTTTGGTGCCTAGTAAGAAAAATCTGAAAATTTGCTCAAGTATAGAGGCCTAAAAGGGTGGAAAATCGAAATTTTGGCTAAGTGTTGTAACATTTCCAAGAGGTAAAGTGTTAAGGTAAGTGCCAAAAGGTTTGGAAGTACGCCATGCTCAAGGGGAAATGCCAAGACCATCTAAAGTCCGCCCTCACCTTGTCCAAGCACTTGGAAAGTCCGCCATGGTCTATGAAGGGAGAAAATTACAATTTTTGCTAAGTGTTTGGGGCCTAGTCAAGAGAAATTCGAAAATTTGCCTGAGTATAGAGGCCTAAAGGATGAAAAATTGAAATTTTTGGCTAAGTATTATGACATTTTCAAGAGGAGAAAGTGCTTAAGTTTGAAAGGCAAGTGCTAAAGGAAGTCCGCCATGGCATGTGGAAGATAGAAAAGACTTTGGAAAGTCCGCCTAGGCCAAGGCAAAGAAAAATGAAGTGTGCCTAGCATAAAAAATGGAAGAGAAATTTAAAAATTGCCTAAGTATGGATGTCTAAAGAAAATGTTATTGACAAATTTGGCCAAAGAAAAATGCACAAGGCAAAGAGAAAGGAAAGATCGCCCTTGGCCAGAAGGAATAAAAATTTGTCAAGCATCACAGAATTGCACCTAACAAAGACATCCAGACAAGGACTTTGCCAAGAGAAATTCGCCCGAGCGAGGGAAAATTTGACTTTGGCAGAAGAAAATGTGCCTGGTGCAATTAAAAGTTCACCATGGCAGGGAAAAATAAGGATCTGGCGTAACATTTGCCGGCGAAATGGCTAGAATTTTGACTTGGCTAGACGAAAATTGGAATAAGATTGGAAAATAAACTTTTAGCCAAAGAAAATGAAGAGGAAATCAAAATAGCCATGGGTCCAAAACGAATGGGTTGGAATAAATTAAAATATTTTAATATTTTTATAATTTATTTTCAATACTCAGAAATATGAAATGCCTTGGACAAAATAATGGATGGAAAGGCAAGCTTCAAGTCCGCCCAAGGTGAAGATGTCCAGCATGAAGCAAAGTCTGCCCAAGGATGGATGTCCAAGACAAGTGCAAAATCCACCTGGAGAAGTGTCCAAGACAGTCCAAAATCCGCCCTCAATCATGGTGGAAAATATTCTAAGGCATGAAGCGCCTAGAAGGGAGATGAAAAATGGCAAGCTTAGTGGAAAGCCCGACCTATCTCTTGGCAAGAAATCTTTAAGTCCGCCTTACCTTGGGAAGATAAATGAAAAGAAGTTCTCAAAGTCCGCCATGCACTTGTCCCAGGCTTGATGAAGTCCGCCCAGCCAAGTAAACTCAAAGAATTGGCTAAGTAAAAATTCAAAAATTTGGAAAGGCACCGGTGAAGTCCGACCTTGCTCAATGGGTGGATGACACAAGAAAGTTTGACTTTTCCCAAGCACAGCATGTCCAAACCTTTACAAAGTCCGACTTTGCTTGGAGAAGGTATGTCTAGGCATCCATAAGATCCGCCAAGTACAATGGCAAACATGATGCAAAGTCTGACCTAGACCAAGAAAAGAAATGTCAAAGTGTTGAAAAAGTTCGACTTCTCCCTAGAGATGTTTGTCCAAAGTGGCTTGGAGTCTAACTTAGGCCGAGAGAGAAAACATCCAAGCTCATGTGAAGTCCGCCCAAGGAGAGGATGAGAAAATTGGTTAAAACTCTATGATGAGCCCTACTGGCTCTCAATTCAAACTCCAGTATTTCTTAAGTCTTTTTAGTGTTATTTACTTTTTTAGAGAAAAGTTCGTAGACAGAAGAGAAGGGGCGCAGCATATAAAAGCTTATAAACTGAAATACAGAGCAATTTCCTACAGAATGGAAATGCAGAAGATGTTATTTTATTGCAACAATGAGATCATGAATGATAAACATACCAGAATGTTTCCAGTTTTTTTATTTAAAACAGTAAGCCAGCTTGCCAGCCAAGAATGCTGAAAACTGACAATAATGGACGCCCAGCCTCCAGATTTGGATTCTCCTGCCTCGAAATTGGATACAAGTCTCTGAAAATACTAGACGCCAAGGATGCAAGCCAAAAAGCAATCAAAAGGAAGGCGTTTCAGCCAAACCCTTCACACACCTCTCTAGAATGCACAATTCCCAATGCAAGTCGTACGGCCAAGAAGATAAATGCGTATTAACCCTACTGGATGCCACTGATCTGAAGAAGTCGCCACAAGGAAGAAACCTCTCTCTTATTGCAATTAACTATAAATCTCAATATAATATTCTGTCTGAATCATGTAGAACCTCTAAATGAAGCTCTCAACTGCACTGATTCGATTGATCTTTCACAATCTCAAGAGTGCTCAACACTGAAGAGGTATCGTTCTTCAATGGAAGATTGTTCAAACCCTGATCACAGGAGAATGCACAGGAAGAAGCACAAGGCAAAGTCGAAATTATCAAAAGGTGAGTTTCTCATTGCCAAAAATGCCCTTTTATGCAAAAGGCACGAATTCCAAGAAAGATACGCCACTTTTAATAATTAAATCTTTTAAATTATATTTAAGTCATTTCAATAGTATTTGACTTAAATACTTGGGTGCACTTTATCAATTTAAGTGATTAAAATATTAAATCACTTTTAGAGAATATTTAAGTGATTTAAAAAGTATAAAGTCAATTTGACTTTATAATTAAATATTAATCAATTAATATTTAAATCAGTTAAAAACCCGTAACTCACTCAAAACACCATATAATCCTATGCCGTCAAAAGCTGTCAACTCCTGCATTGCTAACACCTGCTGTGAACCAATCACTGGGCTCTGAAAACAAGAACGATCAAACTCTCCAGAAAGTACCACTGACCCTCTAACCAATCCGGCTAGCCCACAAGGGTCCAATAAAAGGGCTAACACACTGTTCCCGAGAACTAACTAGAGCGGGGACATCACAAACTCAAAAAATTGGCTAAGTGTTGATACCTTGGGGAAAAGAATTCACTAAGTGTTGGATAGAAAACAAGAACGCTGAAGAGGAGTAAAGAAGAAATGAATAAAATCCTTAGCACAAGCCAAATTCATAATTGAAGGCAAATCCACAGGCAAAGTTCGTTTGAGCATGGAGATGGCCAAAACCTTGGCTAAATGTTGAATGGTCCACATGAAGGTGTTACAAAATAGCCAAAATTTGGCTAAGTTTGGTAAATACCTCACACAGGAAATTCCAATTTCCTCCATTGTGGCGAAATCACAGAGCCATTCTTCTCCAGATTCTAGGCACTTGAAAGAAGCAATCAGGGCAACTTCTTGAGGGATTTCATCTCCTGAAGAATTAAAAACAAGCTTCCAATCAGAATCAGATGGTGACAAGAAGAGTGTTCCAAACACATCTCCATACTTAGACAATTTCTCGACACAAATTGGAGAATTCAGAGAGGAAATCCCAAGGAATAACATCAACCCAGTTCAAGCAGGAGGAATTTCAAAGCAACCAACTTCAAGTCCACACACCTGCTCCAAGGGGAGATTCCCAGACCTCAAAGATTCCAGTACAAGCAAGAAGAAGAAATCAAAGTCTCAAAAGGAGCTCCAAGATCTAAGCTAGGAAGGAACAAGCGCAAAGGACAGAGTCATTGGCAAGGAAAATATTCTAAGGCAAGCACGTGGAAGAAAAACGAAGCAACCAAGGAAGGCATCCAACACGCTAAGGTGGTGCCTCGTCATCTTCCAACCAATCAAATTGTTACAAATCAACATGCAACAACTTTCTATTTTATTGTTGGTTTATATTTAGCAAAAGGACAAGTGCCCTCAAATGAAATTTTCTCATTGGTCGAAAGTATCAAACCCTAATTAGGGTTTTATATTTTAATCTCGGTCGTTGATCCTAAATCAATCTTGGCCATTGAATTGTAATTGGGGAGCCTATAAATTGAGCTCACCCCTCATTTGTAAAGTGTGGAAACAGAGTATGAGATTGTTGCATTGAGACTATTTTGAATAATAAAAGCTCTTATGCATGATTTGCTTTGAATAACTTTTATTGTCAAATAGTAAGCGAGGTTGCATATCTTCTTCCGCCATAGATTAAAGTTAGAATTAGATTAAATAGAATTTGCTTTGAAAGTTGGTTAAGTGAATGAGAGATTGATCGTATCGATTCAATGGTGAAGTATTGCTCATACTTTCTTCGAATGGATGATTTGCATTCGATGCGTAAAGTTAGCTTGAGCTTATAATCGTGGAAGCTTAACTTCAGCCTCATTCGAGGTTTGAAAATCATTATCACACCCTTTGAAGATTGCACTCACTTTGCGTATGTTGTCCAGCAGGAGGCGAAACAAAGTGTGGTTTATTCCTTTCACCGTATCTTTACTGTCTCTTAAGTTCTTAGGCGTAGAATAGATCCCCTAAAACCTTATCTTTTTGCTATTTTTTTTTTTGAGATCCACATTGAAAGTCCTAAGTGAAGAGAGCCTTTGATGATAAATCCGCCTAAGTCCCGAACTTGTGAATATTACTTTAACATAAGTCCCCTTGTGTATTACCAACAAATCACAACGCCCATTGAGCTTCTCCACACGTCAAGACCTGACAAAAGAAACCTTGGAATCGCCAGATGATCTTCTCACAATCTTAGCATACGCAGTGGTTTTTCAAGAGAGGATAGAGTGTCTTTGGACATTTTATTCTGTGTGTTCGGTGGATGATAAAACGTACACCAAGAGATCATGTCAGCAGATGGCAAATTGATTTGCAGTCTGAAGCCTAATATGATCGAGAAGTGTTTTTCCATTCCCCCATGGCCTGAAAGGGTAACTCTCTCAAAGGGCAAATGTGAAAGAATATGGGAGATGCATAAAGACAAATATAGCAAGAAGATTGCGCAGAGGTGGATGAAAGAAAAGCATAAGACTCTACCAAAGAATGTCGGGCGAGGAGAGTTCAAGGACGAGATTGCCATCATTATCACCTTGCTCAACAAGGTAACTGGCTCAGAAGATGCCACCAAGTTTCAACCTTGGATGTTTTATGCCATACCCCACATCATGAAGAAAACCGAGTTCTACGACTGGCCTACCTTGATTAGTGACTGTCTACATCAACAGATAACAGAATACTTCCAACTTCATGTATTCCACATGGTGTCGTACCTAGTCTTCCTAGTGGCTTATCAAGGCCAATTCAAAGGGTTGAACACTGAGGGATCATTGAGTGTACAGCACATATATAAATACTATCCCCAGTTGGAGTTCACGAAGTCGTTGCACTACTACAAGAGAGTGAACAAGGCTTTTCTAATGTACACTGTGCGGGACCTGGACAATGAGTTGCATGTCCGTATATCTTCAGTTGCCAGGGCAGCGATGGCGGAGTGGGCTGATTGGTTTATACAGTTTCCCACTTTCACCTATCTCAGGGTCTATGGCTATTCAAGTGCCCCGCTCATGTTACCAAGGTACCCGTCGGACGAGGTCGTCTTCATGGAATTTTTAAGACAGGCCCACAATGTTCATACAGTCTTGAGGAACAGAAGGAAACCCTCTTCATTTTCCATTAGGGTTGGGTATATACACATGCAGGACTACCACAGATGCAAAGACAATGGGAGATGAGTTAGATAAACTTGGCCTCAATTCTTATAGCGAGAGACGATCATTTGATCCTCATGGTGTCTACGTTGGCCGACTTGAGAAGAACTATGATCATATAGCCGCACTTGAAGATTTTTCGCCTAACTGTACAGATGAGTTCAAGCTGCGGAGACGTAGTTATAGCAGGTTCACTCTCCACCAGATGAAGGACTGCCTAAATGAAGACATAGAAGGGTTATCAGATGATGACGAGGATATGCTTCTCCCGATGTATACTCAGAAGCGAATAGAGGATCAGCCCCTTTCGCAAGTCAACTGGGCTAATAAGGAATCCCTTTCAGTCGAAGACAGGACAAGACAAGTCCTTGAGCACAACAAGGTTTTCCTAATCCTTAAAAGGAAGAACTCCATTCCAGTAGCAGAGCCGCCAAGGACAATTCCCTCTTCCTCCAGAGCACAGTCAAAAGGGAAGGGTAAAAGTCAGTCTCAAGAAGGCGTCTCGAATAAAAATATAAGAAGGTTGGATTTCTCAGGCATAGTCATACAGGAGCACCCTACAGCTGATTCAGAAGCCCCTCTTGACGAGCCCATACCTCAAAAAGAAGCAGAGGAGCCGCCTTCAACACATGTTTTTGTACCTTTGACAGATTCTTCACCAATTCACATTGATCTTGATATCGAAGATGATGAAGAGATTGCATGTAATGTCCCCATTTTTAGCACTACACTTCTTAGTGATTGATGGCCTATTCCCAGACTGTTGTCGGCTAGTCAGAGGAAGAATTAGGGTTTCCGACTGTTTGGTGGGTTCTCTCGAAGATTCAGGGTTCTACTTGTTGGAGTTTGGGATTTTGGATTGCGGTTTCTTTCTAAGTTTTCAGAGAGCTTCGCAATGGTGGCGCCTGCATCGCATTCTGAGCAACTTCTCCAATTTACTATTTTTAGTAAATTCTATTTTTAGCAGGGGTCCAGTCAGCATCAGCTCAACAGGCTTTCCTCTTCTGTCAGTTCAGTTGGTAATATCGTTTTGGCCGTTTGATGCTTTTTCTGGAGAGATAAGTATTTTAATTAAAATAATGTTTTATTTTAATGTTATGACCCCTTGGCCTAGTGAAACAACTTTATGTTGTTTTAAAAAGGGGGACTTTGATGGGTGGCGCCTCATTTGGAGATGGATTTTAAAATTCCAAAGGTTGAAAAATAAAGTCGTAAAAAGGGACGCCAACCTTTATGAAAGTCAAATTTTAATTAATTTAAATCAATCTAGTGAAAAGTACGCCATCTTGAAGGAAGGCTTGGTTAAACCAAACCCTAAAAGCATCTTGAAATTAGGGCGCACCTTCTGGAAGCTTCTGAAGGGTTTTCTCAAAAAGTTATAAAAGAAAGCCTTGGGTCTTCATTTTGGTATCTTTTATCTACAATAATGTTACTCTGCCGGAATGGTATTGGATCGCTTCGAGGAATGAAGGCCTCCTAGCTTGGCTCTCCTTCTTGCTTGAAAGACAGCAACTAGTTGAGAGGTTTGAGTGTTATGGATTTGTCTTTTCAGTTATAGTTGGTTTCCTATCCTTTGTAGTTGAGTTTTATCATTTTCTGTCAATTCCAGAGTTGCTGGTCATGACTGCTGAATGTATGTTTCTGCTCACAAGTCTCAAATCATAAACATTCTTGTTCTAGGTATTGTCTCATTGTGTTTCCCTGTTGGAGACGCCCCTTCATGAATATTTGCAGATTTATCATTTTCTGTCAATTCCAGAGTTGCTGGTCATGACTGCTGAATGTATGTTTCTGCTCACAAGTCTCAAATCATAAACATTCTTGTTCTAGGTATTGTCTCATTGTGTTTCCCTGTTGGAGACGCCCCTTCATGAATATTTGCAGATTTTAATATGAAGTTTCTGATTTTATAAAGCAAATTCGTCATTCCTTGAAGGCCATACTTTCTGGAGTGCCTTGGGATTCGTGTCAACAATTAATAACCACTTTTAGTTGCCATTTCTTATTACTAAACTAGGCGCCATCATTTTGAAGGTCTATTGCATCAAACTTGAAGTCATTTGGGTCAGTTTTGAGTGATATATGAGCACTTTAGTGGGTTTCAGGCATGCTGGTTTTGTATTTCTGATTTTTGGACTGTCACATCAGATTTATTACAGTCAAGTTTTGTGTGGGATTTAAGAGTGGTTTTTTGATTGCATTTTGGTCTCGTCATTCATAGTAAAACTTTGCAACAGATTTGAAATCATTTGGGTGAGAAATGAGAGAGTTATGAGCATTTTGACAAGGATCTGTGTTGCTGATTATATATTTTAAGGTGCAGGTCTGTCATAATCAGATTTGAGAAATCTGCATTCTCCTTCTTGGATTGGTGTTAGGATATCATTAAAGGCTTTGTAAAAGATTCCTTGTTGTTGCAGCAATTTGAAGAGCTCTAATACTTGATCTTGCAGGCATTTAAATATTCATTGTAAGCTAAACAGTAGTACTGTCAGCATTTCTCTCAGTCTTACTTTACATTCTGTATACGCAATTGTATTTCTTTATATCTCTGTCATATGGTAGCTCCCATTCCGTCTCGAGTTGGAATGCACATTCTTGATGTCGAGTATGTAGAAACCCCTGTTTCCTCTACTTCTGAAATCTGACTGTTTTTGTTTGTTTTTGTGTATTTTTTATTTTTTTTGAGTTTTTGCATGAAATAATGATAAATGCGATTTTGCAAGTATTTGATATAAAATTCAAATAAAATCATACAATGCCAATATTGATGGGAAATATGAGATCGAATGACACCAATCAATATATTAATCTACTAGAGCGATTTACAAAAGATCTGATAACAGATGAATTAGAAAGCAATTCTTTATTTGATAAAAACCTGGTATTGCAGCAATAAATGATCCTCATGAAATAGTACGGCTGAGATGAATGTGCACTTTCCCTTGCGCCAGAAGGAAGACTAAGCTGCCAGTGATATATGCGCCCCCAGTTATGAAGTCTGACTGCCAATAATTAAGGCGATTTACCTTGAACAAAAAGTATGGCCCTTTCACAGATGGTACGGCCTGCAGCAAGGATGGTACGGCTTGAAAACAGCAGCAAGCTATGAAATAAAAGTACGGCCTTGCCTGGAGTCTCCAAATCCCAATGCTATAGGCGCTTTGACTGAAGAATCCCTGATGGATGTATTTCACACTGATAACCCTGAAGATAAATGCTCTGTGATTGTTCTATGATCACTTCTGAATGAAGAAATCCCTCTGAAAGCAATAGATCAGCTAGTATTTCACAGCCTCTGAATCGCAACACTAAAGATGGCTCGTTCTCCAATGCCTGTAGACAACAGAAACCCTAGGCTTCGTTCTCCGGAAGAAGACTTGCTCAAAGAATTCAATATTCAACATCATAATGAGCTCTGTTTTCAATGAAAACCCTTATATCCTCAAGAGGGTCGACTTTTTCCTCAAAAGGCATCATTTAAATAAAAGTTAAATTTTAACTTTTAATTTTTCAATAGTCTCGATGCACTTTTAATTATAAAGTATAATTAAAAAGTGGCCCCTCTTCAATGTTGGTCGACCCCTTTAGAAAATCACTTAAGTTATAATATTTAATAATATTATAACTTTATAATATAAGCTCCAGATAATTAATATTTAATTTGACAATCAAAATATTAATATCTCCCTCAAAATATGTCCGATTCACAAACCGTCTAAAGCTGGTGAATAAGTGATTGATTCTGCACATGACCAAACCATACTGCTAAAAATAGCAGGGGTGCTCCGCTGAATGACTAATACTGCTAAAAATAGCAAGTCAGTCAAATGGTGTCCGAATGATCCCGAACGAAAGCCAACTGGTAAAACCCTGACGATCGAAGCCAAGCCAAGCTCCATCAAGACCCTCTATCCATCCTATCAGCCTACGAGGGTCGCATAATAGGCTAATTCCTACAAACTCTGATGCTCGCAAAAATGGGGACATTACAAAGTACTTCAGCATTCTTGCTTATTTCCCTTAATAGCATTGTAATTCTTAGCACTCCACCATATGGTCGCCTCCTTTCCATACTGGATTGGGTAGCACATGCTTGGTGTTGAGTTTGTTTTCAGTACTTGTAGCGTAGAAAATCCTCTGACCATATGTTCGTCCTTCGCGGACACATTCTTGGTTAGAGTTACCTTCAGTTGCATTTTGTTTAAGGCACTGACGATCCTCTTGCCATATGACAGCCTCTCTCTTGTTGAGATTGAGTGCGCATTCTTAGCAACGAGTTATTTGTAATCTGCTGGTTTGAATTATCTAACCCTAATGGGTGCTCTTTGCATTGTTGTGTACTTGGCAAAAATTGAAAAAATTTGGCTCGGAATATTTCATTGCAGTAGCACCTCCTAGGGAAGTTAGTAAAGATACTAGGAAGGGTGAGAAGAAGGCCTTCATATCAGGTGAGTGTTGATGATCTCGATAACATCTATCAGGAACCTCCTAAGAAGAAAGCAAAGAAGCAAGTTCACTTTGATAGGAATCCTGATAACGAGATAGTCATGGAGACTGCATTGCCCCCAGAAGACAAGAACAGGGATGAGGTGAATATGGATGACTTCGTCATGGTCAAGGCTAATCTTGGTAAAAATACCAGACATGCAGATTTGAGTCTCTTCAAAGTTGTGTCCGAAAACCTTCAGTAAAGAGTACTCAAGGATGGAGAAGACAAGTCAGCCCCAGATTTTAGAGACACCAATTGATCATCAGCAGTTAAGACAGCTGGTCATTTATGGGAAAGAAACTCAAGAGTGGATCGAGAGTTTCATTGTCAGAGGAAGGGAGATCTTGGCACGAATGTTCTAGTTAAGAGAAAACGCTCACGAGCTACATCAAGGTATCCAAGGGTTTGAACAAACACTGGCTGAAGTTAGACCAAGGCATGAGATCATCATTGCTGATTTAGACACAGCCTATGGTCCAGCAGTTTCAAAAGAACACAAGAGACAAATCCTTGCTTGGAGGGAGCGTCATGTTTTCAAAGTTAAAACCTATGAGAGGATATCCGAAGAATTCATCGCCTACAAACAAAGGGTGATTGAAGCTCTCCTTTTCATCAGTGAGTTCATCACAGAGATTCCTTCTCGGTGCAGTCTTGAAGATGGTTCCTATGTCGGGCTTTATGAAGTTCAAGATCAATTCTAGAGTGTTATTCGCAGTTGCAATCCAGTTGGCGGAAGGATAGGTCATATCTCAATGATGTCAGCAAAGTTCGAGAAAGCAGCCAATGAGGTCGAAGATTTCCTTAGGTCTATTGCAGATGCTGAAAATATTCTAGAAAAGCGGTGTTTTGCTATTGATGGCATAGATGCACCAAACCGGGACATAGTTTCTAATTTTCTAGTGGATGTGATCAAGCTTTAAAGCAGCTTTCTTCTAGAAGCTTTCTTTCCCGCTTTCTTTCTATTCTTGGAATGATTCTTATCCATTCTTTGAGAAGAGAAAGAAGATAAAATGTAATAGTTGGTGTTTCCCGCTTTTTCTGCTTTCTAGAGTTTTCGATGTTATCTTCTTTCTAGATTTAGTAATAAAGCTTGCTTGCTGAGCAAGCCCTAGATTGTGAAAGCAAGGAGATTTTAGGGTTCCCTACTCCTCTGCTTCTCTATAAATAAGAGTCTTTGCTCATTAATTTCTTTTAACCATTATTGTGATAGCAAATTGCAAGCCTATATTGCAGCAAGTTGTTATTCAGTTTCAGTTCACTTTGTGTTAGAACCGTGCTGGTGAGAACAAAACGCTGAGCCTATTGCGCCTTCTATTTGTTACTCAAGTATTGTTCAATTGTGTTGTGATAAGCAAATTGTTGAGCCTCTTTAGCCAACAAGGAGTTAGTGTAATTGTTGTTTCTATTGTGTGAAGAGCAAGATTGCAAGCCTCTTTAGCTGCAATTTCTTGTTCCAGGCATGTTAGAAGTGAGTTTGTTCAAGAGATTTGAGTAATAAAATCACGAGCCTCCTTTGCCTTGATATAAAATCTCAGGTTTCCATTATTTGTGTTCTACTTTTATGATCTTGATTTCAACTTGCATTGAAGTGTGTAGGTGTTTGTTCAAAGATAGTTCATTGAAGTATTTTGTTAGAAAATCTACCTTGTCCATTTCTAGTTTCTCTTGCTCTTCTATTACTTGAGAAGCCAGAAACGTCTTTAGTTTAAGTTAGTCGTACTTGAAGTCCTTAAAATCGGAAAATCTCAGCTGCGGCGTTTGTGTTTAATAAACCTTGTGCTCTAAGCTGATCAAAAAGATAGGCAACTTAGTTTTAGTTTACTTTCTTTCAAACACCATCAGCAAGAGGGAGCTTCCCCTCCTAATTTGAAGAGCAGTTCATCTGTGCATAGCTATCCATTTCAAATACGCATTCCAGAGGTGTGAATTTAAACGCCAACAATATTATAATTATAAATATAATATTAAAGATAAATATGAGAATTATCAAATACACAAAATATAATATTATAAATACTAAAATATAAATATGAAATATTTAGTCATTATAATAATTATGAAAATACATAAATAAATACAATAAATCCAATTTATAAATATATTATTAAACACAAGATGTTGACCTATATTGCCCAACATCATAAATTATAAATAACATATATTATAAATGATAAACACAAATCATGAATATAATTTTGTGATAAGCTAACTGACAAAAGGGAAATTATATAATATATAAAACACGGTCAAATTTTTAGAGAGAGTCGACCCGTGAATGAAGCGGCTCAAGCAAAAGCGACGCACGAGGAAGAGTCACGCCCAGTGCCTACTTTAAGTAGGGCAAATCACCACTGAGTTAGAGGACACGGCTAAGAAGGCAAAAAGGAGGCTTCGCTGGTGGAGGATTGAAGGACAGAACAAGAAAGAGAAATAGAACGTATAAAGAATGCAACAATGGTTGCATACGTACGGGTAAAGGTCAGACATCTAGAGACTGCAAAGACCAACTAGAGGATAATCATAACAATGAACCATTCAAGACGACGTTCCAGCTTCCTACATTATATGATACATGAAACGTATATCATCACTCGGGGCAAATGAGGAAAGAGAGCTACGGTGGCAAAAGGCAGAAGGGTAAGTCACTGCAGACTGTTCACGGCAGGTTACATATATATGTGATAGATATATGTTTAATTTAAATAAAGTAATGGTGAGTGTCTATCAAAATATATCAAATATATATATATATATAACAAATATAAATATATGAAATATAAATGTTTCTACATATATAATTCATATGCTATAAATATATCTTAACCATTGGTGAGTATTACTATATACAAGATCACAGTTACTTATAGATTCAAATGGGAGAATGAGGGATTTAGGTGTGGAATATCGAATATATTGGGGAAGTCTCCAATATACTATGATTTATGAATATATTCAAGTATATTATGATGAAAGAATATATTGAGAAGTTAAAGGGCATGTTAATAGTTGATAAATGTGTATTCAGGTATATATATATTGTGATTCATATATATCTCGGGTGATCGACGAATATAGATATTATTTATGATCATCCAATCATGACGCTTGCAGCAATTATTGAGCCTTATAAATAATGACCCCATTTTGCTAATTGGTATAATAAAATTCCATCTATAGGATTTCTCGATAGGGGTCCAACATCTAATATACTCATAAAACAGATTAAAGAGGAATCATTCAGAGTGAATGGATAATCCCTGAACAAGAATGGAATAATTATAAATAATTATATCATCTTCAATCTAATTCGATGTTATTACTGAAATTTACTAATCTCTAACATTTCTTGTGTCTCTTGAGGAATACTTTGAATGCAAGAATCAGGGTTAAATGCCTCCACTAAAAAGGGTCATTACAACTATTTACCTCTGAAGGTGCTAATACAAATTGAAAAAATGCAAGGAATCATATTAAGCAAATCATTCCCAAGAGAATCCTGGAAAAAGATGCTAAGGAACTGAGTATGGAAATCACCAAGGAAGAAATAAAGAACTATCTCTGCAGAATGAGAAAACTCCTGGCGCTGATGACTTACCGGCTGAGTTTTATAAAACAAATATAGAATGGGTTTGTGAGGATATTGACCTTGTTTACAAAAAAGCTCTAGAGAAAGGTTCTTTGGGTTCCAGTATCAACAAAGGTATTATTAAGTTGCTTCCAAAGGAGGGGGATAGGACTCTAGTAAAAAATTGGAGGCCTATCACACTTTTAAACGTCTCATACAAAATCTTAGCAAAAGTGCTTGCAAGAAGATTGGTAAATATTCTCCCAGCCCTTATCAATAGCACTCAAATAGGATTCATTAAAGGAAGATATATCCTAGAGAACCTAATAACCAACTAGGAGGCTATGGAGTGGGCAGGGAACTCCAATCAAGAGGTTGCAATGATGCTCTTGGACTTTGAAAAGGCATATGACAGGGTAGAATGGCCCTTCATAAGGCTAGCCCTTGAAGCATTTGGGTTTCCAGCAAAATTATGCAATATGGTATGCACACTATTCCAAGACACAATAGCACAGGTGGATATAAATGGGTCCCTAACTGAGGAATTCAAGTTGGAAAGGTCTCTAAGACAAGGATGCCCTCTGGCACTAGCTTTGTTTGTTATAGCATCAAATGCTCTTCATTACCTCCTGAGGGAAAATATTGTTGTACCCCAAATTAAAATTTTTGCTACACTTAGGCATTTTGAAGAAATGATTAAGTCTTGTCAAAATTGTCAAAAAATGTCAAATTTGTGATTTGCATGTCTTGCATGAGGGTCAAAAACTCAAAATTTTCAAAATCTAACGATCTGCGTCTACTCAGAGCGACCAAGTCTACAAAACCCAGATCTCAATTTTTTGGCCCTAAATTTTAGGAAAATTTCTATTTTTAGTAGAACTTCTTTCTGGGATTTTATGGGTTTCTTTCGAAATGGATGTTGGGAAAATTTTTAAAAAATAGAAAATTTCTAAAAATATAAAGTTTGGCTTCTAGGGTTCAAACTGATTTTGATTGGTTGAAAATACTTCCTCATCGGGTTGGTCCAATCAGAATCATCAAAAGATCAGTTTTTCCCTAGTGGGTCTATTCTGCTTTTTCAGAAGCTTTTCAGGAGCTCCAAGGCCATTAATGGAGGTTAGTCAATTGCCAAGCATCAAATTCAGAGTCTCAAGCACTGCTCAGATCAAGAAACTACAACGGATGATCAAGGGACAAAGAATGGAGAATGGAAGTTGAAGAATCATGAAAATTGCAAAATTTTGGCTAACTCTGGAAAGTTCAGGCACCCCTACCCAATCTAGGCACCTAGATGCTCATGCCTTAGAAAAATTTTGATCTCCAACAGTCAATGCATTGGCAAGCACATGTAACGAGAGAAAAAGTTGAAATTTGCAAAATAAAAACTAACACTGCCAAGCATGGGCGCCCCAAGAGGAGATAGGCGCCCAGTCTTTCAAGAGCTGAAATGATAGAATTAGGGTTTACTCGTCCTAGGATACCCTATCTAGAATCTTCTCAACTTCGCAGTCAATCCATCGACACAATCATCAGATCAACTAGTCAGCTAGAATTCGAGATTGATCAAAGAGGTCTCAACAGAGAAGCAAAATGCAAATCATGAAATCATCAGAAAATATTCTAAGTCTAGAAATTTTGGGCGCCCTAAGAGGAGATAAGCGCCTAGAGTTTGGAGGCTTAAATCCAACAATTAGGGTTTGCCAGATCATTCAATCTCTTCAAAATTATGCTAGCTTCGTAGTGAATATCTAAGCCTAATCATTGAACTCGTCAACTATTGGCAAATTTAGATCAAATGGAGGACACAATATGAGGTTTCAAGTTTGAAGGTTGAAAAAGAGCCAAAAATGGCTAAGGTTGGAGATCTTAGATGCCCCAGGAGAAGATAGGCGCCCAAGCTTTTGGGTCATCAAATGAATGAATTTGCAGTTGCACCCTCCAGAATGTTTTCTTCAATATTGAAGAAGCTCCCCAACGCAATCATCAACACACTCATCAGAGTTGGCAATCACCATATTTCACAGACTGATCGGAGGGGTAAACATGAGCAAAATTGAAAAAGTCAAAAGAAGGTTGAAAACACATTGAAAATAATCTAACCCTGGCAATCATGGGTGCCCTAGCTAGCCAGGGGCGCCAAAGGATTTGAAGCCCTAAATCAACTTTTCAGGACATGCAACTCCTAAGAAGACCCCCCTTAGAATTCATCAAGCTATCCAATGGATCTAACAATTAGTTCATCGAGTCATTCTAGCTCCCGAAATCGCGAATTCATCAAAAGATCAAACAACATGAAGAAATGGAAGAATGTAATGTCCCCATTTTGGCCATACGCTCTTCATTTGGATTTAGCCTATTTCCGAGAATCCGTAGGCTACTTAGTTGTGCAAAATTAGGATTTCCTCTTTCAGATACTGCTCAGTTGGTGTTCAGAGGATGTTGTGCAGACTTACTATTTATAGCAGTTTGCTATTTTTAGTAAATCTATCTTTTGGCAGTATCTATCTAGCAGTAGTTCAATCCTTTACAGTTCAGTGTTCAGTTTGGCTTTTTGTGTTTTGATGTGAACTTACTATTCATAACAGTTGGCTATTTTTAGTAAGTCTAATTTTGGCAGTGGCATCATCAGCAGTTCAGCTCAAGTCATCTTGCTATCCATCAGTTTCAGTATTGGCATTGGTTTTGGTTATCTCCATGGACTGAGTTTTTATACTTAGTCAATTTCATGTTTTTCAGTTGTACCCCACGCCTAGGCTTAATAACTTCATGTTGTTTTAAAGCGGGGTCATTAAGGGGTCATGTTGAGCATTTAATGATTTAAATAAATGCTTTATTGTTGCAATTTGGAAATGGACGCCTAAAAGGAAAGTTGAATAATGTTTTATTATTTCAAAAAGTAAATGCTTAAAGGTGGCATCCCTCTTGGAAGTTGAAGTGATTCGACTTCTTGGAATTTGAAGTGTTTCATTTGCCAATTGAAACTTATATATTGTTGTTGTTTGAAGAGCTGATTATCTTTGGAAAAATATAACGTTATGTTGCTGGTTTGAAATCCAAAATCCGGCTAAGGGAAAGCTTAGCAAATTTGTCTCCATTCTTCGGGCCTGAAACTATGGTTCCCTAGATGGTGGATTGAGAGTGTGCTTCATTCAGAAGTGCACATTGAGCTTCATTGTTGAAGAATTTGAAGTATTTTTCAGTTTTTGAGTTTGTTGGTTCATTCATGGCTGAAGGTCATTTTCATTAACAGCTCTTTGTACGATTTTAATGTGCTTTTGGGTATTGAAGATATGGATTCCTAGCCAATGGGCGCCCCTTCCCATAAAAGATCAGAATTTATTTCAAAGTATTTATTTTTATCTTGCCAAAATCGCACCAGCAAGGAGGCCGTACCATTTCAGGAGGTATTGGACTTCGTGCAAAAATAAATGGCTGAGTTTTGATGCAATTCCAATGTAGCAATTTGGGCGCCAACCTTCACAGGAGCTTCAACAATTTATTTCATTCAATTTGGAGGTATATTGAAGAAGTTATAAGCATTTTATTAGTTTACAGTTGCTGGTTGAACAATTTCAGTTTGCTGGTTTTTAAAATCAGATTGCTATAAGTTCAGTTTTTGGCTTCAATTTCAGTCTTCAAGAGGTTTAGAACTTGAAAGAATCATCCTTTATATATTTGCAATCATTCTATCATTGTGATACTCGTAATTTGCAGTTTTTCTTTAATTGTAAGGTTGTGAATTAGTAGTACTAATCCAACCATTTTATTACTGCATTTACTTGTGACTAATTGATGCAAATATTATAACCCCTGGATGGTTTACCACCAGTGTGGAGTAATCTGATTTGTAATTTCATTTACCACCCACTGTTAAGTGGAGAATTCCCACTCTCAAGTGGATGCCCGCCGCGGCGGATGAATTAGTTTTGCATTATAATGTTTTCCCCCCACTATTCAAGTGGTAGCGTGGAAATTCTCATGGTTGGTTATCCACCTAAGTTCATTTCAGTTTGTAATAAGTACTCCGCCATATGTTAGCACCTCGCCTTTCAAGGGATCTTGTGTGCACATTCTTGGCGTTGAGTCTTATCATTTACTTTCATTTGTAAATCAATTTCAGTTGTTGAGTTATTTATATCCTTGGGATCCTCACCATATGCTCGCCCCTCTTCCTTCAATGGTTTTAGGGCGCATTCTTGGTTAGAGTTACCTTTCGCATCGTTTTGGTTTTTGAGCTAACCTTAACAGGTGCGTGTTGCAATTGTAATTGATATGTAAAATCAAGAAAAATTTTAAGGGGCATATTTCAAAGAATGTCAAAAATGGCTAATACTGGCAGCCATGGGCGCCCCAAGTAGCCAAGGGCGCCTAGCTTTTTGGAAGCCTAAAATTAGTTTTTATCAAAAGCAACCTCCAGGACAATCTTGTCAGATTCAATCAAGCTACACGATGGATCAGTCGGCCAGTTCCCAAGATCAATCTGGAAGTTGGAATGATGATCAAACAGAGGGCATATTTTCAAGCAAAAGTTGAGATTGTCAGAAAATTGGCTAAGTTTGGAGAGGAAAAGTGCTCCTAGTAAAGAAGGGTGTCCAAGGCTGAATGCCTTAGTAAATTTTTCAATTTTTATCATGCATCAATAAAAAGTGTCCAAGTTCAATGAACCTACTCAGGATTGGCTTCGAAAGTTTTAAAGCAGAGGATAAAGCGTTTTATTTATCCTCAAAACTTATTTAAAAAGGCTTTGGATTTCATTATTCACTTTTTGCAAGTTGGCATCCAAGAGCAAGAGAGGAGACATAAAATTTTATTCTTTTCAGGATTCGAGAGCCAAAACGTGGTGCTTTTTCACAATTCTTCATATTTTCCAAATCAGCACACAAAGGAGCTCGCTTTTTCATGCTTTATTTCTCCAAGGCATCGATTTTTAGAAGGGGGTCAATATTTTCAATTTCCAACAATCTAGGTCAGCTCAGTTCTTGATTCTCTACAACTTTGAAGAATTTTTCAACTTTCAAGAACCTGCTTTTTTCTTGCATGTCCAAGAAATCTTCATTATTTTCGAAAACTAATCAACTAGGTCCACATACAACGTGATTCTGCAAAAAACCCAATTCTCATCTTTTTTGATGAAAATCCGAAAATTTTAGGGTTTCTGCTTTCTTGACCAACCTTTAGTATTTTTCCAAAACGGACGATTTGGGTCCTCTTAAAATGAAGTTCTCTACAAAACCCAACTCCTAGCTTTTTTCTAAAAAAACTACTTCTTCAAGTGAAATCATATTTCAATTTTCAGCCATTTGCACAAAAGGTGTCCGAACATAGTTGAGTTTACTATTAAAATTCAAGTTTTTCAGCATGCAGTACTCTCCCATGGGATTCAGAACCAAGCCAGTATTGTATCCTGCAGCCTCAAGCCGGACGATGTTGAGAAGTGTTTTTCACACACCACCATGGACAGAAAACTTCATCATCTCAGCTAAAGAGTGTGAAAAGGTGTGATATGAGAAAAAGGACAAGTATCGGAAAAGAGTTGTACAATACTCTTCCATTTGAAAATCAAGAGAAGTGTCAAAAAGCATAAAGTTGCAGACACCAAGTTATCAATGAGTGAGTCACTTTGGGCAACGATGTTTTCAAGAATAGAACTCATAAAGCAATTGAAGAGGTTGAAGATTCTCTGGTTCAATTGCAAAAGGGAAACTCGAAAAGCGAATATGGCTATAGATAGTATCAATGCTCTTGATAGAGATACGCTTTCCCCACTTTTTAACCGTGGTTGAGATTTAAAGCGAGGTGAACTTGTGCTTTCTCCAAGCTTTTTTCCATTCTTATCTCATGCTTTTTCTATTCCTATCTCAAGCTTATCCATTCTTTAGAGGAAAGAAAACAAGTGTAATAGTTGGCACTTTACCTATTTTTGCTTTCATAGGTTGTTAGGTGCTAATCTTGTTTTTAGTTTTAGAAATAAAGTTTGCATGCAAGTCTTATTGTAAAAGCAAGGAGATTTTAGGGTTCCCACCTCCTTGTGTATAAACAAAGGCAGCCTTGCCCATTTTTTTTGAACCATGCTTGGCGATAGCAAAATGATGAGCCTACTAATGCCTTCTAATTGTTATTCAATATTGTTCACTTGGTGTAAGAACAAGCTTTCATGCCTCTTTAGCTGCAAGTTATTGTTCAAATTTTGTGTCTTGTGTCAATGTATTATGGTTGATCGAAAACTGAAGCCTATTTTACTACAATCCCGCTATCCCGTATGTAATTTTTATTCTTGAGATATAAAGAAATAAAGTCTTGTGCCTACTTTTCGACATAATGTCTCAAATTTCCATTTTACGTGCTTATATTATCTCTATTTCAACTTGCATTGAAAGTAAGTAGATGTGCATTGAAGAAAGCTTATTTAAGCATTTATGTCAAAGAATCCTTCCTTGTCCATTTCTAACTCTCTTGCTCTACATTTACTTGAGAGTAGTTAGAAACATCATTAGACTAGGCTTAGTCATAGTTGAACTTCAAAAGAGACAATCTCAGCTACGCTGAGTTTTATAACATTGTGCTCTTTAGCTAAACAAAAGATTGGCAAATTAGTTTAGTTTACTTTCTTTTAAAACATCAGCAAAGAGGGAGCTTCCCTCCTAATTCAAGAGCAGCTTGTCTATGCATAGTTGTCCGCTTCAACCACATTCCGAGGTGTGAATTGAACGCCAACAAATAGCACTATGCCAAAGGTGCAAAGCATCTCTCTCTAACCAAAAAGATCTCCTAATATCCAATTTCCAAATGATACTACAATCTTTCTAAAACTAGAGGAACAAACTTTGGTTTCCTAGTGGAGAAAATTAATCTTTCTATTAAGGCCTCCGAGGCCAAGATTGCTCTTGCCAAGTCTATCCTGCTAGGATGGGAGGAGACACCTCCCAATTGGATTAAAAAATATGATCTTTAATGGGGTGGCCCTCAAAAGCAAGCAAGATACTTAGGTATACCTTTGTGATAGCCCCAACCTCAAAGAAATGTGGGATGGATCAGGATAAGATTGAGAAGAAATTGACAAGTGGAACAAACAATTCTCTCCTTAGCTAGAAGATTACAAATTTGTCAGAAAATTCCTCATCCCATACTCTATATTTTGCCTCAAGTATGGTTGTTCTCAGAGCTATGAGGTAAAATGAAATACAGAAAAAAAAAAAAAAAAATCAGATGTTTCCTTTGGTCTGATGGCAAAGGAAAAAGGTGAAGAGCACAAAAGATTTACTGAGAGGGGGGTGTGAATCAGTAAATCAAAACAAACTTTTCTTTTTCAAACTTTAATCAACTTAAACTTTTATCCAACATCAACTTTTTAATATGAACCAATGCAATTAAGTTGACCCCAATTGATTGAAATGTTTAAATGGTTTTACAAAAGAAAGTAGGCACCAACCTACTTGAATTATTAATGAAAGTTTAGTAGGCTACAACCTACAAGGAGCACACACCCCTTAAACTTATTTAGTAGGCACCAACCTACAAGGAGCACCAATCCCTAATGTGCAAGGCACCAACCTTGACTTGATGGATGTAAGATGACTGCCTTATCAAATCTGCACTATCCCTATCTTCCAATCTGCTTTGTGATGAATGATATCACCCTAAGCCCACACAAGAAGACGGGACTTCTGACTTGAACTGTTCACACACTACAACCACACCACCAAACTTGAATTGGATGCCATTTATGTAAGTTGTCCAAGGATTGTAACTATCCAATGAAGGGACGTATCTACATTTGTATCTTTCCTTAAAAAACTGCCTCTTCATAAAATCTGGGTTTGTTCCCCTTAATCGAATGACTTTTACTCTTTTGATTAAATTTGTTCTTTTAAGAACAAGTCGCATCTTTTAAAGAAATGACTCTCTCTTCAAAACACGTCTCTTCCAAACTAATCTTTTACTTCTAAACACGTCCTTTTAAGAACAAAATGAATGAGATGCATCTCTTCATACATCCAGCAGATGAAAAGATGTCTTGTTTTAAACATATTTGATTCTTTTAAGCATTAACAAACTCAAGATTAACAAATCAAATCTCTTAACAGATCAGACTTCTACTTTACAAATTGAATCTCTTAAGCATTAACAAATCGAATCTCTTCTAAACATTAACTAATCTGAAGTAGTCCTCAACGGATCAGATCTCTTCTAGATCAAAACCCAGATCGAAACTCTTCTTGTTGATCAGATCTCTTCTAGATCAAAACTCAGATCGAAACTCTTCTTGTTATTTTATGAACTTAAACTAAAATATGGATTTGTTTATCATGTCGTCTTAAAAGCTGAGTTTCATGAGATCAACTTCAAGACATAAATGACTCATGTTCTTCATATCTTGGCCGAGTCATATTTGCACGATTTGTGGCTTTTGACATCAATGACAATACTTCTAACAATCTCCCCCTTTGTCATTGATGGCAACCCCTTCAATGGCAACTTTGATCCTCTTTTTATTTTTGCTCCCCTTGTGACCAATTTCTCCCCCTTTGACATCAATGGCAAGGGGTCTTCTAACAATGTTTTGCTATGGAGCTACAAGATACTATGTATAGCTCCCCCTAAAAGCATGCTTCCACCAATCAATTTGATGGATGTGGGACAACTCCCAATTTGTCCCTTAGATACTCAAATGCATCCCTTGGTAGTGGTTTGGTAAATATATCAGCAATTTGTTCTCTTGTAGCTATGTATTCCAAACTCACTTGTCCTTATGTTACTTGCTCTCTCAAAAAGTGATACTTGATAGGTATATGCTTGGTTCTTGAGTGCATCATTGGATTTTTGGAGATGTTGATTGCACTTGTGCTGACAATAGATGGTGCAAGGATGATTGTATTTCACCTTAATGTCTTTTAGAGTTTGCCTCATCCACAAAAGTTGAGTGCAACATGCTGCTGCTGCTATATATTCAGCTTTTTCTATGGATAAAGAGACTGATTCTTGCTTTTTGTTCATCCAAGATACTAAGTTCCCTCCAAGGAAGAAGGCTCCTCCACTTGTACTTTTTTTATGATCCAAACTGCCTGCCCAATCAGCATCTATGAATGCTTCAAGCATGAAATATTTGCTGCTAGGATACCATAGACCATATTCCATAGTACCTTTCAAATACTTGAATATTCATTTCACTGCATGAACATGCGTTTCTTTTGGTGTTGATTGAAATCTTGCCACCATTCCAACAGCTTGCATTATATCAGGTCTTGTAGCAGTTAGGTACTATTAATGATATTGCAGCTTCAGGTTCGTCCTTCCAGCCACAAGTGAAGACATAAATAAATGTAGCCTATTGGCTATTTATTTATATGTGACATTTAATAAGAATGGGCACTTCTCTTGGCAACAATATAATTTCTCTTGGGCCAACTTTCCTTATAAATTGCATTTATTATTTGTAATTATATTCCTTGTATTATGGCCGACCTTGTACATGAAGAGGTGCGACCTCTCTCACATTTGTATATATACAAGGTCACTTTCATCTACTCAATATCATTCAAGTTCGATTCATTCTACCTATTCAAGTGCGAATATTATCAAGAGTAGAGTGTGAATCTCTTCAAGAGCAGATTGCAAGTTTCCTTAAAGGCAGATTTAGAGATTTAGAAGTACAGATTATTATCTGTAGTTGTATCTTCTGTTGGTGCTGAAGATTGGCCTTATAATTGGCCTCATTGTAAAGAGAATTGTTGCCACTATTTATATATATAAGAGAGATCTTTGTTGCTGGGTTTTTCTCCCTCAAGAGGAGGGTTTTCCCAGGGTATCTGCTGTGTTATTGTGTCTGATTTGAATTATTTTTTTGTGCATATAATCTGATTATAAAAATTCACATGGTATCAGAGTGGGTTTAAGCATGATCCTGATCAGATTTGTTATGCAAATTAGAAATTGCTAATTGGGAAAGAATCGAGCTTTTGCGGAAGTTGTTATTGGATGAGGCTAATACACTTAAGCATATCATGGTATATCGAAAGAAGGGCATGTTCATCTTAGGACCAAGATTTTGTCGAATGATCCTGTTAGAATCTCTCATGAGCATGCTAGAGGAGGACGTTGCTTAAATAGGTGTCACCTGACTTGAGAATCGAACCGTCAAAGGTAGGTGTGTCTACCGTTTAACACCAAAAAATGAGTCGAGGTTCCTTTCTTGGTGGGTCGTCACTTCAAAGAAAAATCATCAGATTTCAAAGGTGAGGCATCATCGACAAGGAAGACGAGCGATCAACTGGCTTTCAGGAGCAATCATTACTATGAAGATCTTGATAATCGCAAGAAACACACATGTAATGGCTCTACGGTTTCCAGCGGTCGTCCTTAGGAGCATCAGGACTTGCACCATTCATCACTTACTCGGGAGCAAGACTCTGGACTTTCATACAATCAGCGATGAGCTTGAAACCATCTCCACTGTGCCCAACTTGGCCTCTACACCGCTCAAACTCTGCCTGTGATTTGAAATGACATAGGAGCACTTCATTTCCATTCATTCGGGCAACACTCCATTCGACGATCGGACCCATTTATGTACTAAGAATCACATCTGAGCAATCACGGCAATTCACTGCTATTTGGTTGCATTGCCATCTGTGCTTACTTGGTTCCCTTCGTCGGCTATAATAATCTCTTGATGGCTTATTGAATGAGTATCTTTGCTCAAGACGTCTAGTGGAGAACACATCTTCTTGGTTGCAAACTAGAGCAGAGGAATGTATTCAGGCTGGTTATTCGATGGGCATTGTGTCGGTTGTCTATCTACAGGACTGAATGTGTGGGCATTAGTAATAAGATTTTGAATGCTTGGCAAAGGGTATATGGTTGGTAGAAAGCGGCTGTGTGTTTGGCATGAAAGCTAATGCAATATTGAGTTCCCTATTGACTGTCATTTCACAGAAAAGATCATTGCAGTAGGTGGTGTTGTGAAAAGGTCTCACAGTTGACCTGACATTGCTCTCAGATTTCATTCACAGTCCTGAATTAACAGTTCCCTAGGTTTCTACCGTGAGTTGGATAATCTGAGATGTGTTCCATGCTAACTACAACTAAGGGATAACTTCAGTTCTGAGTTCCAATGTAGTTATGGTTATGTGAAGGCAATAATGGGCCTGTGTTCAAGCCATGAAGGTTGTGTGTTGATCTGTGTGCATGAGCAGTGTGTCTTATTGTGTCCAATATTTGCATTCATCAAGAGATAAGTATTTGTTGTTTGCTGAGTTATTCCATTTATTTGGATCTTGTGTGATTAGCATAGAGAGATTGTAATTTCTCTTGAATTGTGCTCTCTAGCATAAAGATCCTTTGAAGATTTCAAATTATTTATTGCGAGTTGTTTCATGCCAATTATGTAGATCTTTGAGTGTGACTTTGAGATGAAAAAGAGAACTGCATTTTTCGTTGTGATAGGTTGATCACATCGATATCATTCTCTAATGCATGAACTGTGTTAGAGCCTTGACTCTTGGAGAGAGTTGGTTCTACTTGCTAACCGCATAATGCATTCAAGAAATCTGTAGTTGTGCAAATTGTTTTTGGCACTCTCGAGAGGAGTAAAAGATGGAAGGAAGAGTTATATCAAAAATTATATAAAGATAAGTTTCTTTAGCCCTTCATTTTGATCTTTTGATATATTTCTCCTTAGGCTGATTTATTTATTCATGTTTTTAATTTTATTCATAAATTCTTATGTGTTCATACTATAACCTGAGATAGTAAACCTTGTATGATTCTAGTCTTGATATTTCCTTGGATAATTATAATCTATTAGTAATCTCTTTCTAAAATGCTTTGTGAACAGCTAGAAGCAGGAAGCTGATTGCTTAGCGATGAAAAGCTTGAGGCATCTTATGAGGAAGTCATGCCAACTAAAGAAATGATCAAGCGTGAAGTCACAACTTGCAGCTATGGAACTGAGCTGGTGGTTAGAGGGAGTTCACTTCCAGAAGTCTTCTTTGCAATCTCTGAAGCAAGGGATCAAGAGGGAGTTTTGTAACTCACTGAGAAGAAGTATTGCAAGGCTAGGTGCTAAATCCTTAGAGGATCCCTTCAGCTGTTGAGATCATAATTGCTCAAAGACTGTCATCTGGTTTTGATATTGGTAGCTCCGCAAACCTATTCAAAATAGAGTGATCTGCTATGAGGTCGAGGAGGTCTACCTTGAACTCTTTACAGTACCAGAGGTGTGCACTGGAAAACATTATCTAAGGCAAGCGTTGCAGGCAATCTTGGACGATGAAGTCAGAAGGTTGATGCAAGTACTTAAAGATTCAGAGGGAGCCTGCTGAGCCTGAAGAAGATGGTAATCTTGTTGCAGCAAAGCATATCCTGAGATACTTGCGTGGCACAGTTGGTTATGGATTGAGATATTCTTCAGGTTGGATCTGATATGATATCCTTGTGCAGCAAGAAGCAATCATCTGTAGCATTGAGTACAGCCGAGACAGAGTATATTGCAGCTTGCATGGCAGCTCGGGAAGCAGTGTGGCTTCGTAAGCTCCTTGCAGGATTATTTGGGCAATCAATGGAGCCCACTATCATTCATTGTGATAATCAAAGTTACATGAAGCTATCTGTCAATCTTGTGTTCCATGATAGAACCAAGCATGTTGAGATCAAGTACCACTACATGAGAGATATGGTGCTGCGGAAGGCTGTACGGTTGAGGTATATCAGCACTGATGAGCAAATGGCAGATATTCTCACCAAGCCTCTCGCCAGGATAAAGTTTGTGTACTTTTGAGATAAGCTTGGTATGGTGGAGAATCCAGCCTTGACTGAGAAAGAGTCTCAGTATCAATGAGCCTTGGTGAATGCATTTTCCTCTGAGACAGAGGAATTTGAGGTGCAAGCCCTTATTAATGCATTTTTCTCTGAGACGGAGGAATTTGAGGTGCAAGCCCTTGTTAATGCATTTTTCTCTGAGACAGAGGAACTTGAGGTGCAAGCCCTTGTTAATGCATTTTTCTCTAAAACGGAGGAATTTGAGGTGCAAGCCCTTGTTAATGCATTTTTCTCTAAGACGGAGGAATTTTAGGTGCAAGCCCTTGATAATGCATTTTCCTCTGAGACGGAGGAATTTGAGGTGGAAGCCCTTGTTTCCACCCTCTGAGCTGAGTCATGGTGGATGTCATGTGTGAGACTCCATGACATATATTGTACTTGTGTTTCACCCTCTGAGAGAGTCATGGTGAAAGTCACGTTGAGGTGACAACATCACGCAAGTGATGAACACTTGTACTTACCATAGTATGGTTGTAGCCATTATGGTTGATATCGTGTTGAGGCGATATCTAATATCACATTGAGGTGATATTCTTCTCTTCACATCTGGTTGTAGCCAATGTGATGGGCATCATGTTGAGATGATTTGTCTTGG